>CM042568.1:4351515-4504015 GCA_023630585.1 Cranoglanis bouderius
GAACCTCTGCGTAATATGGGTTTCAGCAAAATGGCGACGCTGGAATTTTGGTATTTGTTTACAGTAATGTAAGATGGAATTATTTATAGTTTCCTGACATTTTCGAACCGCGGCTCTTCAATCATCTTAAGTTGTGGAAAGACATGATTAGAACCAGCTCCCAGAAAATCGTCCGAATTCTTTCGACATCTCGAGGAAGACTTTTAATCAAGCGAGAACCGATTTCAAAGCCCGTCTGGATGGTTACAGGCCTGCGCAGGATGTCACTGAAAATAACACATGTGCACGCTAGCTGCTAATTCAGAGCTGAGTGGCAGCTTAGGATCTTAAGAGACTGAATCATGAGACTCTCCGCCTTCTCTTCGGTCTCTGGGCGTCTCTCTGGGGAAGAGCCGTGTAACGCTGCACTGCTGAGAACGCGCAGCGCAAATGTTAATATAACCTGCAGCTTTTCAGCAAAGTCAATAAACAGGGCCACCCAAATGTCTAATTAGTGTGGGTGTAGAGGACAGGAAATGGAGCAGTGAGAACAACCCCTCCACCTCCATCACCACCACCACCACCACGGGCGCCAATGTGAGCACGTAGAACAGAGAACGTTCATGTCTTGAAAGATAAAATCAGTGAGTGTTGTGCCTTATGCTGTTACGAAGAACCCTCAAGAATAAAGACCCCAAAAACTTGAGTATACACAATGACGACAAGCTTCCACGTTTTCCTTTTTGTGTTACATGTATGTTATGTTTATTTATCTGGCAGACGCTTTTATCCAAAGTCATCTAGAATTGAGGGTTAAGGCTCTTGCTAAAGGACCCATAATTGGCAGCTTGGCACTGATTGACTAGCACTGTTATGCTAGCTAAATATGTTTGATCCCAAAAACCAAGAAGAAAAAAAAAGAAACCATTTCAGCATATCAAAGTACTGGACGATGTGATCTATGAACTTTCTCTCAGCTACCATATTAGTTAAAGTAAGGAAGATTGAAGATGTACTGTCATAGAAAAATATTCAAGGACTGGGTGAAGTGATGAAGCGGAGTTAGTTACCATGGCAATGCTGATTATTTTATTATAACAGGACAAACCGGAGCGTTTTGTTCCATTAATACCACAGCAATTTGCAATTTATTTAATTATGAACGACACTTTGTACTTTTTATCCATTCATAGTTACATCAAATGTCTGCAAGACATGTCTGTTCCTGTTATCACTTACAGTACGTTATAACAACTACAATCATTTCCTCATCAGCCTCTATTAATAATACTAAAAAATAATACAAAAAAATATCTTTCTGGTAATGATACTAAAAAATTGCAGCATGTCACGTTACTGGGACACCATGAAGTTACAGCTTTACTTCTGACTGTTACAAAGTGCTAGAACTGGAGACTCCTTCCAAAAATCTCCTTACGGAAAACTTCTCCATATGAACAATTACGTGTGTGTGTGTGTGTGTGTGTGTGTGTGTGTGTGTGTGTGTGTGTGTGTGTGTGTGTGTTTTTATCCATTTATGGGAGCATCCATGAATAAAAGACCCTGTAATTTCAAACAATGATGGATTTGAATTTGTGCATTAATATAATGTTGTGATTTGTCTTGCAAATTAATCAACAGCTGCAGCCCAATCAGATCTGAGAATTCATCAGCAATGAGGTATAAGTTAGACTGACCAAATTGGGGCCACTAAGAGCAAAGTAACGTTAGAATTATGCTTAAAATTCCTTCAGGAGTGTTGTTTTTTCCTCAAGACTAGTCATGCTGGAAGTTTGTCAATGCTGCAACATGTTACAAGGTCCATTGTAGATCCACTCAGAGAGCTAAAAGATGCTCGAAAAGCCCCCAAGAAGAATAACAATACTACCTTAAATTAGTTATCATTCAGAGATGACAGGCTCCCGCAGCTTCCCCGTGTAACATTACAGCAGTAATATATATTTGATCCAAAAACGTAGAGGAAGAGCTTCAAAAACAATGTTGTGATTGAACTCTATCTGAGGCCATATTGGATCTACAACCCTGAGCTCCCAAAACAGATTAAAGGGACTTGAAGAACAAGACCTGCTGTGCACACATCCTCAGCCAAAACAGCACTCTTTTGGAAGCTACCATAACCAAGGGGGATAAGCTACGGACTCTACCACACGGGCAGGATGAGAACGTTTAGAGAGTCCTGTGAGCCTGAAAAAGGTCTTTGTTTCTGACTTGTAGTAGGCCGTCAGGGAGACGTTGGGAACTTTGCCTTACTAGAAAAACATCATTTTGTATATTTTGAAGGAAAACGAAAGAACTTGCGATATCCTGATAACCTTTACAACATATTAATTTCGGCCAGATGAGTCTACAAGAAATACAGAACTGCTGCAAAGCTTTCTGAGCGTTCTCTGCAAATGCATTCATGACACTAATACTTTTGCAAGTCCTGATGGACATTGATCAACTGGGTAAGTGTATCTTTAACACCAATATCCCAATACTTCCAATTCCACCATGCATTCTTCCAACTCTCCCAAGCCTTTAATGGCACCATCAATTTGAACAGCAGCACCTTGAATCCATCCATACATCCATCCATCCATCCATCCATCTATCCATTTTCTGTACCACTTATCCTACACAGGGTTGTGGGGAGCCTGAAGCCTATCCCAGGGGACTCTGAGCATGAGGCAGGGGACACCATGGACGGGGTACCAACCCATCACAGGGCACAATCGCACACCCATTCACACACTATGGACAATTTGGAAATGGCAATCAGCCTACAACGCATGTCTTTAGACTGGGGGGAGGAAACCGGAGTACCCGGAGGAAACCCCTGAAGCATGGGGAGCACATGCAAACTCCGCAACACAGGGTGGAGGCAGGAATCAAACCCTGTAGGTGTGAGGCAAACGTGCTTGTACCTTGAATTCGGTTGTTGATTTCAGATCGTTCAAAAGTCTTTTAATATCTAGACTGAAACTGTTGCAAAATTCATTCAAAAAAGCATTTTGTTTGGCAAAACTTCACTGCGAATTGAGCCATTTTCATCTGTATGCATTTCTCACCCCATTTTGTTCCAGAATCCTAATCTCCCTTTGATCCCGATCTATCCATGTCCATTTTTCATATGAAAAACTATTTCTGCACAAACCCATACTTAAATTTGAGGATTTTTAAAGGAGAGCTCGCTTATTATGCTGCCATACCATGTCGCCATTTTCACACCAACTGGAAGCCCAACACTGGCGCAGTTTTAGAGTTATATCAGTTCAATAAGAATTTCCAAGAGAGGATGTAAAAAGGAAAAGCTCTGCTATATAGTTATATGCAGAACATTTAAGGGGTTCCTTAGAGGAACAAGCTGAAGAACTATTTAAGATTCTAGAATTAGTCTTTCGTATGATATATGCATATAGGTTTGGTGTGACATGGTCAAACGACAAACAGAGTTACTGTTATCAGTTCAATTTGATTATTTTCCCAAAGTGTTTTATTCCTCTGAGGCCACAGCAATTTGCCAACATATTATACATCCTACTTCTATCCATTTACACTTACGTTTAATGTTGTAGGATGTCCAAAAAACAAGTTAGTTCCTGGTAAAGTTACGACTGTACTACTGACTGTTACAAGACCCCGACACCGGAGACTCCTTCCATAAATTGTACATAAACGTCCCGTTAAAGGAAATTCCACCATATCAGTGCTTATGCGTTTATACGTGGTGTGTCCGCCATTGCCATAAAATTATAACGATATTAATACAACTGCATTCATATAAACTTGTGTTTTGAATTACATCCAACACTATCAAGAATTCAACAACGCTGCTGAGTTGTTGACTGGTGGCGCAACAGTTAAGGCTCTGGGTTACTACTCAGAAGGTCAGGAGTTCAAGCCCCAGCACTGCCAAGCTGCACTGTTTGGCCCTTGAGCAAAGCCCTTAACCCTCTCTGCTCCAGGGGTGCTGTATCATGGCTGACCCTGTGCTCTGACTCCCACTTCCTAACAAGCTTGGATATGCAAAGAAAATAATTTCACTGTGCTATAATGTTTATGAGACAAATAAAGGCTTCTCCTTCTAAATGTATATATAAAACTCTTTTGTGGTGAACAAGTTTCATGTATTCTTTGTTTATATATGAGGTCTTCGATAGATCTACCACAGAACAGCCTAAGACCTGAGGTTAAGATGTTCTGTGGAGATTTTCCACATTTCTGTTTACTGATATCAATCAGTTTTGTGCTCCAGTCAGACTCCCTCTCGCTCTCTTATTGCTTTGGCAATGGGCTTAGCCCGTAATTACACTTGCCTCTTATTACAGTCCCTCCCTTAACAACATTTGGATGACGTCGCTGCACTCATACCATTGATGGATTTTATCCGTTCCATCGCATCTAACCCTGTCCTTTCTTTCATTTTAAATGGAGCATTTGCATGTATCATTTCCACTTGTTCTGGGAACGGCCATAGCGTTATTAGACAGGCTGAGGTTGAGACCACCCAGGCACGCGGTGGCCTCATAGATATTTAGCCAGCTAATTGCGCAAGGCAGTGGGAGCTTTGATAAGTGAGGAGAGGCTTCCTCCTGGGATCTGGGCCACTTTCATGGTGTGATGGGGTTAGTCTGATAACTGCATGAAAGCTGCACGGGATGTTTCTTGGCGCTGGCAGGCAAGCCCGTTCACAGCCTTGCTAAGTGGCTGAACATCATGGGGCTAGTTAGTTAGCATAAACACGCCACTTAGCCTAACTACCTTAGGGAGCCACATGGCTGTTTGAGGAAGACACAGTGGAGCAGAGTTCCATAAACAATGCAGTTAATGACCTGATGACTTTATGGGAGCAAGATTTTTTGTGACCATGATGGAATTTCAGTTTGTGCCTGTTCCATGCTAGTAGCACAGTCTGCTTGCACGGAATCGCAATGTTGTTTCTGGAGCATGAGCATAGGACTGCCTAAGATCTGATCATATATAATATAATGTAATATACTTCATTCAAGCTAAGCATTAACTGTACGTAATCTGTACATTGTGACTGGGGTGGTACCCTAAAGGTAATGATGCACTCACCATCCACTTTATTAGGAACACCTGTACACCTGCACATTCATGCGGTTATCTAATCAGCCAATCATGTGGCGAGCCAGGGCAATGCAAAAAATCATGCAGATACAGGTCAAGAGCTTCAGGTAATGCTCATATCAAACATCAGAATGAAGAAAAAGCGTGAACACTGTGCTTTTGATCGTGACATGGCTGTTGGTAACAGAAGGGCTGGTTTGAGTATTTCAGAAACTGCTGTTAGCAAAAACTGTTGCTATGGTGTTCTAAGTGGTTCCAAGTGTGTTGCTAGGTTGTTGTTATGGTTGCTATGGTTGTCCTGGTGGTTCCTATTGTGTTGCTAGGGTTGTGCTATGATATTCAAGGTGGTTCCTAGTGTGTTGCTTGGGTGGTGCTATGGTATTTCAGGTTGTTGCTAGAGTGTTGCTAGGGTTGTGCTATGTAGTTGCTATAGTATCACAGGTGGTTCCTAGGGTGTTACAAGGTGGTTGCTGTTGTGTTGCTAGAGTTGTGCTCTGGTAATCCAGGTGGTTGCCAGGGGCGTTAGCTGGACTGTTAATCATCCGGGGCTGAGCCCAGACTCTTCTCCATCAAATCCTTTTAAAAACACATTTCTAAATAGACTGTTTCCATGCATTTTTTCTTGCAGGTGAGGGCTAGTCGCTTTAAAAATGTGAAAATTGTACAAACAGTTGGATTTAACATAAAACTTTCCTCGGTTGTTATCACTGTTTGCAAGACTACCAGACTGACAAAATGGTAAAATCTAACACGAGACAAGGCTAGTTTGGTGTATCTAGCCAAGGGGAGGCACAACTAAGCTATCATTGTATACATTAGCTGTTCTCATATCATGTTTACTTAAAGTAACTCAAGTAACTTGGAACTCATATAGACATTTACACACTTTGTTTTCCTGGCTCAGCATGAGAGGATGTTTGAGTTTCAGTTTTAATCCTTTACCGGATAAAAAAAAATCTGCATATATCCATTTTTCCCTCACACTCACTGACTGTGTGAGCTAGCATTTTTGAGAATTGAGACCACTCAGCCAATATGACATGAGTATTTCCATGTATTTTTGTCTGATTGGTCTTACCTCTGATCACTGAAGACAAAATACAAAACTCTGAATTAGAGACCTGAAGACAACACTGCCTTCTTCTTTAACTGATGTTCAGTTACATAGTGAGAAACTGCTCCAAGTGGAGAATTCTTCAGGAAAATCTTTGGGGCTACAGCCCTGAATGCCCAGGCCAGGTTATGCCCCTGGTGGTTGCTATCATGGTGCGAGGTGGTTGCATGGTATCCAGTTGATTGCTAAGGGGTTCCAAGGTGGTGTTGCTATGGTATTCCAGATGTTTGCTAGGGTGTTGCTAGGGTATTTCAGGTGGTTGCTAGGGTGTTCCAGGTGGTTTTGCTATAATAAGATGTATGAGAAATAATAAAACAGTGCTTTGCAAGCATTATAAATAAGTAAGTATGTAAATAAATAAATAAATAAATAAATGATTGAACAATAAAGTACTCTTGAATACTTTCACATGTTTAACTGTAGATATTTTCTGACTTTCACTCAAGATTTTTGATCCATACTTCTACACTGAACTGAGGGAAATTTGGACAGAGTACCCATACTTTCATATAAGTACAGTTTCTCAGTATTTTATCCCACTCATGCTGAAATGGCAGTGATGTAGATGAATTTCAGGACAGCGTAATTAGGCCTGCTAGTGCGCCATGTTTAGGGTTGAACGGGGACGCCGGAGCACCACAACATGTCCTCATGCGGCTCTGTCACTGATACCCTCCCAGGGTGAAGAAGGGGTGAAGGGAACTTTACTTCACCTCCCAGTGCCACTAGCCATTGTGTCAGGCTCCACTTCCACTTATTTGTCACGCTTTTATTCCCATGGGCTGCCAGCCAGCCATACAGGAAAGAGAGATCACAAATACTGCATTTATTTAAAGAACACACACACAAAAAAAAACACATGAACAGGACATCTGAAATGTCACAGTATTACGTTCTCACTGGCGTGGTTGTAAAATTTACAGTCTAATGAATACAAGTAGCCAATAGAGAATCCTACATACAATATGTGTATATACAGTACTGTGCAAAAGTTTTAGGCACATGAAAGAAATGCTGTAGAGCAAAAATGCCTTCATAATAATGAAATTAAATGTTTGTACATTTAAAAAAAAAAATACCGTAAAGAGCAGTAAACAATAGTAAATGAAACAAAGTCAATATTTGGTGTGACAAAAAATATAAAAATAAAAATAGTAGTCTCCGGTAGAATGTGCGCAGTTTTATAGGGAAATGAGCTGGTAAGTTTTCTTGAGCATCTTGCAGAACCAGCCACAGTTCTTCTGGAGACTATAACAAAGTTTCTACTAAAAAAAATAGGGTGCCTAAAACTTTTGCACAGTACTGTATCTATTTAAAATGTGTAAGCCCTTAACTGTGCCCCTTGAAGAACCCCTTTGTCTACTTTGTATGATCTTTCACATGCTCTATTTTTCTATTACAATAAAAAAAAAAAAAAGATGTAACGCAGAACTATATATAAAATGGATTGTAGAACATTCAGAGTTTAGAGAGGGGTTCAAGATACACAATGGCTAATTTACAAAACAAATACGTCAGGAAACACAGACTTCTGCTTAAATGAGCGGATCTCAACCTATTTGATTGCTGCCAGAGACCCCTGTAAAATAGAGTAATTTCATGGACCCTCTCAGTACAGATCTTAATTCACAAACATAATCTATAAATAAATAATATAGCACTATGTAAATGTGTACAATAATATCTGAGCTAATTATTGTAGCCATAGAGCTTGTTGTTCCTGAACTTTCCACAGACAGAACACAGTTTTTATTAAATCAGTCATTACATTCCTGTTGACATTATTAATCTGCGTAATACCTTTTGTTTAATATGTGTAACAATGGTGATTCGTGATTTCCAAAATTTTGGGACGGATGCTATTTTGGATTTAAACAACACCTCTATTATCTACAGTATTAACACCTAATAAGTGGACTTACAATAAAAATAAAAAATAAATGAGCAATTAGCAAGTGAAATATCGGCAGATTGTTTTTAAATAAATTTAAGATGACTAATAAAGATTTTTTTTACTCATTTCCAGCTTGAAATAGTTTTGAAATAAATAACTGCCTATTACTCTATTGGCAGTAAATGTTACTTATCTCAGGTGTTTATTTCTAGGAAATATTTCAAGCTTGAAATGAATAAATATGTCTAGAAATAGGCTTAATGCTCTTATATTTGTTATATAATAATCTCATAATAGATAACTTTTCCTTTATTCGAGATATCTCACTTGCTAAGATATAATTTTTTAAAAATTATTTTTTTATTTTTTGTAGTGAGGAAAAAAAAAAAGGTTAAATCCAGAACACTTCTTCAGTTACCGTTCTGTAGAAAAGTAGAAGCTTGGAAGTAGAAGTAAACGTTAAGAACCCTCATCTATGGACAGTTCATGATTTCAGCAAAACAGACTTCATGTTGAGACTGTGTTGAATCTCCTGACTACACAGTTGCACTTTATATCATGTATCATACAGTTATAGAAGGGATTTATTTATAATTACACTATCCGGTGTCACCCAGATGAGGATGGGTTCCCTTTTGAGTCTGGTTCCTCTCAAGGTTTCTTCCTCATGTTGTCTCAGGGAGTTTTTCCTTGCCACCGTCGCCACTGGCTTGCTATCCATCCATCCATCCATCCAATTTTGTGCAACATTGCAATGTGTGTATTCAAAGCTTTTGATAAAAGTCATGTGCATAGGCGTTCGCATGCAGTTTGTGTGTTATCTTTTCATATTATTAGCTCATTTTCACATGATCACATATTCACATGCTTGTGTTTACTTGGTCACGGGAAAAACGTAGCATCACATTCTTAACAATCATTCAGGTATAATGTTTTATCTTTGTTTACTCATAATACTCCTACGGACAATCCAGTAACTTTATAATATAACCCGAGATACCGCTTTTCCTTTTCCGATACTGATCCTTATGTTGCAACCTTGAGTATTAACTCATACTGATGTCTGATGGATATCATTATGAGCTAATACTCAAGATTGCAATATAAGGATCAGTATCGGAAAAGGAAAAGCGGTATCTCGATATCTTTTTCTCTGATATCGGATGGTATCGGATCAATACCGATCCTAGGTATCGGATCGGTGCCTTCTCTAGATATAACTGATATTTAGAAAAAAAGTTAACGTTTATATGAAATTTATATAAAATAAAAATGATCTATTACTAATAAAACTAAACTGTATGTTTTCAGATAAGAAAGGTTTAATCCTACCTCCCAGATTCCCACCTGCTCTTTTTTTCCTCCCCAAAAGCTATTTATTAAAGGATCTGAGAGCCGTACAGGAGGAACAGAGTGTAATAACGTCATATTAAAGCTTGGCCGGCTCCTACTGAGGAAGATTATTGTAAGGTGTTAAAAATGAAAAGGACACGACGCTGCACTTGCACTAATATTGTGTTTCCATTAAGCGCAGCTTAGCAAGTCTCTGTCCTGGCGTAGAGCTTGGGGTGGCAGCGGAACCTCCACCGAGGCCTGCTTTCACAGATACACTGCAGGTTTTAACAACCCCGGTTAGGACAATACGACCGGCGTGAATAAGGGGCAGTGCTGGATTAGATGCTGTGTTGGTTCAGATCCCAACACTACACACACACACACACACACACACACACACACACACACACACACACACACACACACAGCAGAAGAACGGTGGGAACGAAGCAGGCCTGAGTAAACAGGCAGTGTTACATTAAGAACCAGTGTGTTTGCTTAATTTTACAGACTAGGAACAGAGCAGAGCTTTATTTGAAGCGAGTGACAAGAGTGAAGACTAACATGTGAAGCCAGCCAGCTGCGTCTTTTCTAACTGCTGCATCACAGGGCAGAATAATACACTCTCAGGAAAGCGCTGTCCGCCCTCTTCCACATACAGTTCACAGACGCCCATGATTGGGTAGTGTCACTGTGCTTGACAGGGCAGACAGCGTATGCCCCGCCCACCCAGAAAACACAGGCAATTTTGAACTCTTGGCTCCCCGTGACGGATAGCTGTGGTATCATCAGGATACGAACTCGTGGCCTCCTGATGATAATGCTTTTCTGTGTTTTTCTAAGCTGAAGTGCTACATCTTTGATGTGATCTAATGAGAGAAACACAGATTAACACTGCACTGTGACCCAGGAGGCATTTTTACACAAAACGGCTGAATTATGATCAATGTGAGTACAATTAGGAGTGGAAGTAAACTATAATGCATGTATCTTTCTCCAGCAAATAAATAAACTAGATAGATAGATAGATAGATAGATAGATAGATAGATAGATAGATAGATAGATAGATAGACAGACAGGCAGATAAATAGATAGATGCCCTTAGTGACACAGTCAGAAAAAAAAAAGTGGTTTTAAGACACTTTACATGTTAAATATCACGTCGTTGTCCCCTAAATTGAATTATTTTCACGTGTGATTTTTAGACATGTAGTGGGCATGGGTTTAATTTTCACATGTGATTAATTCATTAATTTAATTCACATGATATCACAAATGTTTACTTGAGTGCAATTGTGCAGTGGATAAGGATGTAAGGACAGACAGACAGATAGAAAGACAGACAGACAGTTAGATAGATAGATAGATAGATAGATAGATAGATAGATAGATAGATAGATAGATAGAAGTACAGATATTTGAAAATATACCTCTATTTTAATTGCAAAATAAAGTGTAAAAATTTGTTTAATGTACAGTCTAGTGGCTAAGAGCCATAAAGTTCTAATGTAGACCCTTTATAGGTTCTTCAGTTGTCTGTCTGGGGGAACCCTTAAAGATACTACAGTATGTAGAATCAGAAAACAAAACAAACAAACAAACAAACAAACAAAAAAAAAACGTTATGAACTAGAATCCTTTTAGGAAGCTAAGAAGAATTAACTGTACCTATTGAAGAACAGTGTACTTTCTTTACACAGATTAAAGACCTCTTGGGGGAAAGTGTAAATGTAATATCTAGAAGCTTAACAGTTTGTTGGTTTGTCTCTCTAGGAGAACCCTTTAATAATAATAATAATAATAATAATAATAATAATAATAATAATAATAATAATAATAATAACAACAACATGAAATAAAAACAAAAAACAAAATAACAATTAAAAAGAATAATGGTAATTGTAATTAGTTTTTTTCTCAAAATACAAAGCAAAAAACAAACAAACAAACAAACAAAAAACAAAAAAAAACAAAAAAAAAACATTTTCCATGTCAACTTTTACAATAAATATGACTGTAACTGTAAAATTAAATTTTTGCACTTGCTACAGTCATATCTTCGATACCAAAATAATTCATTAACACTTAAAGAAAGTACAAAGTAAGTTTTAAAACAATTACTGTTACTGAAAAACTGAACAAACGGAAAATAAATATATAAATAGCACGTTTCTACCCTGCCTCTCCTCCTACACTGTGCGGTACCTTTATATTTACATCATCTGACACACAAAGTGAAGTCATTTTTTTCTATTAAACCTCAGCTGTAAATATTTCCACTAATTTAGGTACGGTTGTTTATTCGCAGTGCCAGCAGGGGGCGCACTTTAACACAGAGCCGGGGTTTAACTTGAAGCAGACTCAGCCTGCCTACACACTAATTTATCTACATATTAGAAGATGATTTAGACAACAAACCGCCTTTTTCGTGACGCCTGCGGTGTGTAAACACAACACGAATCAGGTCATGTTTAGGAAAATGAGCAAGACATTAATCAAGGAGTATTAAACAAACTACACAACCCTCATATACTCTATATTGTGTATTAATATTACTGAAAATATTTTTAGCTAACCAAAAAAACAAACCACATGTAATCACAGCTGATTTGTGACTATATACTGTATATATTCACATGATATACATAGCATAAACATTATGACAAAGAAGAGCAAGTTATAATAATACTGCTCAAGAACATACAGTATGACACATAACAGATATTATATAAGAATTCACATTAAATGTTGCACATTTGAGTGTATGTTTTGGTTAAAGTGGTTAAATCCTGGATTAGACGGTAGACGATGCTTGAAGCTATGAACTTTGACCCAGAAAACGTGAGTATCCAGTTTTTTTCTCTTCTTAAATAAAATCAGAACAAAACTATACTAAAGGTTGTGGCCTAAAAATGGCATTGCAAATAGGAGAAATTTTTAAGCTGGACTAATCGTGAAGCCACACTGATGAATTCTTGATTCTGATTGGTCGGAAGATGGTCATAACAGCAGCTCTGACAGTAGCGCACGTTTATAGTAACGCATTCGTTCGACACGTTATCGTTTCTATAGTAACAGCTCATTCACAGAGACTTCTATAGCAGATACTACACTAATAAACAGACAAAAAAATCCAAACAAAAGTGTGTAATAGTTAATATGGTGATCTTTTCTGTAGGGAAAAACAGGTTTATTTAACATTTATGAAAGGAGTCCCCAGTGTTAGAGGTAAAGCTTTAGGTTTTTTGACACGTGTGACATGACAAGCTTGAGAGAGAGAGAGAGAGAGAGAGAGAGAGAGAGAGAGAGAGAGAGAGAGAAAGGGTGGTGAGGAAAAGACAGCTGCTTACAGCTGCTATGACGTAAGTGATAGCAAGTCATGGACATTCCACAATGTTAAACGTAACAATAAATGGATAAAAAGCACATGTCATGCATTAATCAATTAAAAAAGTGCTGTGGTCAAGAAGGAATAAGACACTTAAGTAATAATAATAATGACACTAATACATCAGTTTTGTGGTGGTAACTGTAACTCTGCTTTATAGCACCACCAAGGCAAAGATTATTTTCCTATTTAGTGCAAACATATCAGTTATTTTGTTGTTATGGCTGAGTTGTCATGCACTTTATATCACATAGTATATTATATGATAGTGTTGCTATTATGCCCTGGGCACAGACAGCAGTTTATCCTGTCTACCATGACAATTACCCAACACTCTGCTCTTCTCTCTCTCTCTCTCACACACACACACACACACATACATACATACACACACATCTGATGGTTATCTCTTCTTCCATAAATCTTGCCGTCCTGTGCGGCACCTGTGGGTGGGTACCTTTTGAACCTGCCTCAGTATCTATCCAAACAGTCTGATATGGGAGTTGTCTGAGTCGTAGTTATGCATCAAATCCCTGACTCAAGATCAGATCCTCCCTGTCTCACAGGCACACGTGAACCGGTCCGATGAAACTCTGACTCTGACGCAGGGTCGGTTTTATAGCCGAGGTCTCGGCAGTGTGTATGGAATGAGGAAGGTGTTTAGAAATGCGGTAGCTTGTGGGAGGCTCAGTGTCTTGAGGCTGTGTCTCAGTGCGACCGAGAGGCTCCTCACAGTCTTGGCCTGGATCCTAAATTGGATCACGCTTTGTCTTGTTATTATTATTATTTGACTTTTTCAGTAGCCGTGAGAGAATTATTGTGGCACGGCTAACGTAGAGACTCCTCTGACTTCTGAAGAAATTGTGTGTAGTGATGATGTTTTCAAAAACAGTGAAGTTAAAACGTACCTAACAGAATTATACTAAGTCACCATCATTAGATTATATCCCTCAGGTATACTGCTGTGTAAAGGTATTAAATCATTATTACTATGTTAGTTATTGTAATTAACGTTGGTTGTTTTGGCCGTTTTGACCTTGTCACGTTTCTTCGGCAGACTTGTTTTTGCCGCCTGAAAAGGAAAATCTTCCAGAAAAGGTCCTTTACAGCACCCTGACTGATTGTTAGTACCACAGATAACTAAACCAACCTTATTACATCATAGATTGCTATAATCATGTGAAAGGATCTCTGTAGTAGAAAGTAATTTTGCTTAGAAAAAATATTGTTATACTTTTGTCATAGATGTACTGTTTTCTGTCTGTGTGTCAGACATTTCCATTGCTGTTCATTTGTATTACATTTTCAACAAACACACATTCAGGTCATTTTTTGTATGCCATTTAAAAAATAAAACAAAACTTTAAATAAGGTGATCTTTAGATTCATTAAAGTTCCTTGGTTCCCTACAAGGGTTCGACTTGGTACTTGGTGATGTTTCTCATAGAGAAAGCACACTGTTATAGCATTCTACATAGAACCTTTAATGGTTCCCCCAGAGCACCAACTAATATAATAATAAAATAAATAAATAAATAAATAAAAGCTTTATCCTGGTGAGGGAGGCAGTAGATCCGGAGCCTATCCCGGGAATTCTGGGCATCTTTCTATACGTCATAGACATACTGACTGCACTTATACAGGTCTTCATTTGGAGAAATATGTTCAATTTTATTCAGATGATTTGCTATAAAACAAGATCAGAGTATTTATTTTCAATTAGCCCAATCTGGCAACTCCATGAACTGCCCTGTCCATTTACATTTATGGCATTTGACAGATGCCCTTATTATTTATTTATTTATTTATTGTTTTTAACATAACCTCATTTATTTATAAAAATACACCACCACTGCCCCTAACCCTAACCCTGATTCCTGCTTCAGTGGGTCTCTTTCAGCGCTTGTTGCAGTTCCCATTTCTGACCACTAGGTGCAAAAAACTCTATGGCGCTAAATGGGCAGTGAATGTTCTGCCACATGATTGAGCAAAATTGAGAAATGCGAGAAAATCAATGGACAACTGGCTTATATCTGTTAAACTGCAACATTGTTGGTCACCCAAAGTGTTAATTAGTATTTCAACAGAATTTAAAATGTATGGAATTGTCAACGAGTAATTTAGAAAGATTAATTAATTCGACCGACTTTGAATGATGACCGTAAAGATGTACACATTCGGAAAACTTGCAGTCCAGCTGCACACATGGAAACACCCTACATCAAATACCTTCCATTCATATGAAATGACTTGCTGGTGTGGATCATCCCAGCTTGTCTAAATAAACATGAAACATGGCATCCACCTTTGACACCAGACAGAATAACTGTCCCTGCTATTTACTCACCTTTCGAATATATAAATAGCTGTTAAGGGTGTCGTAGTAATTGCATCAAATCAGACCACCCTGTTTCAGGAACATATGTGGCTGAATGTAAACACAGAGGGACACGAAGTACTAGAATGCTCCTACTGGTCCTTGGATATGCTCCTGGCACCATGACTCACTTTACTGGAATACAATGAAAAGCTAGCCACGATAAACACCTTTCTCCTTCCTCATACGCCTCATGGTGCTTTATTAAACACCGTTCATGTGTACCTCGCAAATAATTTCGTGTGTGGCCTAACATTGGAGATAATCTGATCGGTAAGTCTGGAATGGTAAGGTCATTTAGAAGTTTTTAAAATTTTTTCGTCCCACTCCCTTACTGTAAGTCTGGAATGGTATCAGATATCTTAACAAAAGAGGGCGGATGCAAATGACAGAGCTGGGCTGTAAATCAAACAGCACCATAACTGTTATGAAATAATACTTTCCCATAACAATCTTCCCCTGCTGTTAAATTTGAACAATCGAATTAATTGCACTTATGACGCCAAGAGAATCCAGTCTTCTGCAGACTTGTCCTTTGCCTCTTGAAAAGGAAAATCTTCCAGAAAAAGGCTTTTATATTTTACAGAAACAAAAAATTGTACCCCTCTAAAGAACCTAAAGAGTGCTTAGAAAAAAATATTGTTATACTTTTGTCTTAGATGTTCTGTTTTCTGTGTGTCAGACATTTCCATGGCTGTTCATTTGTATTTAATTTTCAACAAACAAACTTTGTACATATATATTTTTTAAAGTCACTTTAAATAAAGTGATCTTTAGATTCGTTAAAGTTCCTTGGCTCCCTACAAGGGTTCTACTTGGTACTTGGTGATGTTTCTGATAGAGAAAGCACCCTGTTATAGCATTCTACATAGAACCTTTAATGGTTCCCCTAGAGCATCAACTAATATAATTAATTAAATAAATAAATAAATAAATAAAACCTTTATCCTGGTGAGGGAGGCAGTAGATCCGGAGCCTATCCCAGGAATTCTGGGCATCTTTCTATACATCATAGACATACTGACTGCACTTACACAGGTCTTCATTTGGAGAAATCTGTTCAATTTACTTCAGATTATTTGCTATAAAACAAGATCATAAAGATCAGAGTATTTATTTTCAACTCTAATCAGGCAACTCCATGAACTGCCCAGTCCATTTACATTACATTTAGGGCATTTGATGAACACCCTTATTTTTTACATTATCTCATTTATTTATAAAAAAAAAAAAAATACACCACCACTGCCTCTAAACCTAACCCTGATTCCTGCTTCAATGGGTCTAGTGCTTGTTGCAGTTCCTTTTTGTGACCACCAGGTGCAAAAAAAACCCTCTATGGCACTAAATGGGCAGTGAGTGTGCTGCCCCATGATTGTGCAACATTTAGAAAAAACTGGCTTATATCTGCTAAACTGCAACACTGTTGGTCACCCAAAGTGTTAATTAGTATTTCAACAGAATTTAAAATGTATGGAATTGTCAATGAGTAATTTAGAAAGATTAATTAATGATGACCGTAAAGATGTACACATTCGGAAAACTTGCAGTCCAGCTGCACACATGGAAACACCCTACATCAAATACCTTCCATTCATATGAAATGACTCACTGGTGTGGATCATCCCAGCTTGTCTAAATAAACATGAAACATGGCATCCACCTTTGACACCAGACAGAATAACTGTCCCTGCTATTTACTCTCCTTTCGTATATATAAATAACTATTAACGTTTTGGCATTCAGAAGGGTGTTGTAGTAATTGCATCAAATCAGATCACCCTGTTTCAGGAACATATGTGGCTGAATGTAAACACAGAGGGACACAATGTACTAGAATGCTCCTACTAGTCATGGGAAAGTCCCAGTAGTGTCTGGCAAACTCAAGATGCTTGAGTTTGTTTTTGGATGAGAGTAGAGGCTTTTTTCTTGAAACCCTTCCAAACAACTTGTGGTGATGTAGGTGACTTCGGATTGTAGTTTTGGAGACTTTCTGACCCCAAGACTCAATTAACTTCTGCAATTCTCCAGCTGTGGACCTTGGAGATTTTTTGGCTACTCGAACCATCCTCTTCACAGTGCGTTGAGACAATATAGACACACGTCTATTCCAGATTGATTCAAAACATTTCCAGTTGACTGGAACTTCTTAATTATTGCCCTGATGGTGGAAATGGGCATTTTCAATGCTTGTGCTATTTTCTTATAGCCACTTCCCATTTTGTGAAGCTCAACAACCTTTTGCCGCACATCACAGCTATATTCCTTGGTCTTACCCCTTGTTATGAATGACTGAGGGAATTTGGCGAGAGTGAATTTTTTAAACAAAATATCAAAAGGTTAAACAATAAAGACAAATTTTGACAGCCTTCTTTGCTCATATTTACAGAGGGTGCCAATATTAGTGGAGGGCACTGTATGTGGCTGAATGTAAACACAGAGGGACACGAAGTACTAGAATGCTCCTACTGGTCCTTGGATATGCTCCTGGCACCATGACTCACTTTACTGGAATACAATGAAAAGCTAGCCACGATAAACACCTTTCTCCTTCCTCATACGCCTCTCAGTGCTTTATTGAACTCCGTTCATGTGTACCTCGCAAATAATTTCTTGTGTGGTCTAAAATTGGAGATAATCTGATTTGGGTTGGAATATAATATCCAAAATGTATCAAAACAGATCATTTAGAAGTTTTTTTTATTTTTTCATCCCACTCCCTTACTGTAAGTCTGGAATGGTATCAGATATCTTAACAAAAGAGGGCGGATACAAATGACAGAGCTGGGCTGTAAATCAAACAGCACCATAACTGTTATGAAATAACACTTTTGCGTGATAATCTTCCCCTGCTGTTAATTTGGAACAATCGAATTAATTGCACTTACGACACCAAGAGCATTTACCTCGTTAAGAATCCAGACTGCTGCCTTTCTACTTTTTCATCTCAATGCTCATCACTAGAGCATTTTCACACCCAAGGGTTTGTCCACTGTAATTTTAGGCGTTTTGTGATTCGAGCTTGTATCTGCATGTTCCCTGTGCTTATAAACAAGGTGTCAACATTTCAGGTTGGTGCTAAAGCCCTTATTTTGGTTGTGTCTGGGTCACTATTACATAATCACTTCAGGAGCTTGAGTATTAACCGTTTAGTTGAAGAGAGAAGCCAGTGTTGAAGGAAATGCTTAAAACTGGACAGGAAGACACTTAAACACAATTCTTTACTTAAGTATCTTAAAAACTACAATAACTAAAACTAGCTTACTTACAACCACACTTGAGAATCCTCAGCTAATGTTAACTAGCATGTTAATAGCTCTGACAATACAAACTAGCTAGGTTGAAAAACAAACTTTAGCTAACCACAGTTTGATTGAGAGCGATGTTAGTACTATTAATCAGTTAAATAAATGATGAACACAAAAGATGAGGTTGTGAGTTTCTCTCATGACCTCTAGTTTTGGAAACCCTGCACTAGAGTTGAAATTTAGACCTAATTAATATAGTAGTTTTGCTCTTGCAGGTTGATAAGATATATCAATCTGCCATTAGAAACATTTTATATCCATCAGGCTAGTTTGGACTGTGAGAGTTAGCTCTTATCATGCAAGATAATTTGTACGGTCAGACATTTTAGCATGCTAACTTTAAGTTTAAGGGGAAAATCATCTTAATATTTCCAAAAAATATATAAAGAGTGACTAATTTTATTATGTGAGAGGTAGAAGTATAGCTAATTAGACCAAATTGGAGTAATAGACCATATTTAAACTTATCTTTAAAAAAAAAAAAAAGATAAAAGACAAAAGACAAAAAAAAAAAAAAAAAAACACTGGCAGAGCTGCTGCAAATTGGTGCAATTTTAAGCGAAAAGCATGGTGACACTAAATAATTATTATTTCGAGTAATTAATATGATGTAAACTTTTTATTCATTATTTTAAGTATAACCATTTTAGCGCTGTTCTTAATTATTTTAAATATTTCTATATAACAACTTTGTTACTGTACTTAAGTACAATTTTCAAATATCCTCATTTCTTTAATAATTCTGAATAACATTTATTTATTCATTAATTTATATATATATATATAACCACTGAACTACTATGTGCATTTTGTCCATTTGTCTTCTGCAATAGTGTCAGGAGGAAAGAGTAAATTTAATAAATGAATATATATATATACCTTCCAATCAGTAGACCAACATCTTAACCACTGAACTACAACTAGGCAATTTACTGTACATAGTGAAAATGCTTCTATTTTGCAATCTTTTCTATTTTAACACAAAACTTTCCATTACAAATTATATTACTGACAACAACTTGAGTGAAAAGTAGAATCTTTGAAATATTTGCATGAATTTCAAAGTTTCTTACTATTTGGTTCGTCCCCTTTTTGCTTTAATGACAGTGTGCACTCAAGCTGGCACGGACTCCACAAGTGTGTGCAAAACCTTATGATCCATTTTAGATCAGATCCATCAGACTGTCGTCTGAACACATGCTTCAGTAGAAGAGGTTAGAGATGAGGAAGCTTTTGTACAAAGTAATTAAGATGGTCAATATCACGCACTTGCTTACATTTAAATAGGGACTTAGAAAGTGCAGAATCTTAAATATTAAATTCAAGATACTGAAAATTTACTTTCTTTGTTTAAGATATTTTAAAATTCTAAAACATTCTTTTTATTTCCAATAAAAAAAAAAAAAAAGACAACAACAAAAAACAGATTTTCAATGTGGTCTTAGGCTTTTGGACTCCACTGTATATAATTAGGGTCCCTATGACAATACATACTGCATTTACATTTACATTTATGGCATTTGGCAGATGCCCTTATCCAGAGCGACTTACATTTATTTCATTTATACATCTGAGCAATTGAGGGTTAAGGGCCTTGCTCAAGGGCCCAACAGTGCTGGGATTTGAACTCACAACCTTCCAATCAGTAGCCCAATGTCGCTACCATATATATATATATATATATATATATATATATATAAACAATACATCTAAGAAAATATTGCTTTAATGTTTATAAATGTATCTAAATCACATGCTCTGACATTTAGCTTTCTCACTTTTTCTCTATTTTGATGCTGAATAAACCTATTTTGAATATGAACATCATTTAATATTGTGTAACTGGTCAGATTTTTTTTAATAGCAAAATCAGGTCAGAAGACACAAGACAGCAAAAGCTCTGGGGACTTGTTCAGCATGTGGAGTCAGAGGAGGGCGACTGTGTGCTTGGGCTGTTTTACGAACTTTGTTTGGCCAGCCGTGAGAGCAGGGGGGGACAGACTGTGTGGTCCTGTGACTAAGAGCTTGTTTAGAGAAGTGAACATGGTGCACATACCTCTCCTTTTCTCTCTCGCTCTCCATATTTCAAGACACGAATTGGATCTGACCAAGACACGAAACAGGAGAGACGTACAGTGACTTACGCTGAGGAACAGGAGCGGCTGGTGGAATCGTTCAAGGAGAATCTTTTAAGGATAAAAAGACATCAATGTAAAGTTTCATTTTTGCTTTTAACAAAAGCGGATTTTTGTGGAATCGAGCACAACAGCCCCATCGAAGGTGATAAGAAAAACACACAATGGTATGAAGAAGTGAGGCTGGTGCTGATTTCTAGCCAGCCCAGACTGAGTGGCACACAGTGACACGCCCCCTGGATATGATCTATATTTGTGCTGATATTTTTCACAGTTACTGAGAAGACGCACGTGAACTACAACTTAGTCATTGGTGTAATGAATGTGAACAAGGTGGATTATTTACTCCATGATGAAAAAAAAAATACATCCGAAAGCATCCACCATTCCATTATAGTTGGAAAACCCCTTTTCTGGTCAACATTCTTCTCAAACATGTTTCTAAATGCTAATTCCTAATTTTCATATTTTTTTATTAGTAGATTTTAAAATATCGTAGATTGCGTATGTAGCTTTAAAATAAATAAATAAATAAATAAATCCTATGAAAATGTATGTTTAAAATGTCCACAAAAATATTTTCAAACTAAAAAAATATATTTTTTTAAAATTGTAAATTATAAATCATTCTAAAAATGTAATTCTAATAATAATTTTATTTATTTGTTTATTTATTTATTTTTTATTTTTACAATTTTAAAAGTTCAGCACAAAACTTTAACATCAGATAGTCTTCTTCCTATTAAAGTTTTCCATGGAAAAGTGTGTTGTGAAATAATTTATCGCAATATCAATATTATATAGTCATATCGCCCATCCCTAGGTTATATAGACAGATCTTCATGCTATAAAAAATAATCTAGATTTTAGACAGCATGAAACTGCTATTTATATAATTTTATTCATCAAATGAGCTGTAAAATGAACAGAAAATGTAATCATTTCTGTTTGAAATAAGAATTTTCTTTGAAATTTTGCTTTCATCAAAAAAAAAAAAACAAATTAAAAATTAAAAAATAAAATAAAATACCATTAACCATTTACCATTAACCAAATTACAGCCTTGCAGACCTTTGGCATTCTAGCTGTCAATTTGTTGAGATAATCTGAGGAAATTTCACTCCATGCTTAACTACTGTACTTAGTACATGCACTCCATAACTACTGCTTCAATACCCTTCAACTACTGCTCGTAACCTTGGGGTAATCGTGGACAATCAACCGTCCTTTTCATCACATATTACTAATCTAACATGGTCCTGTCGTTTTATCCTTTACAACATTAGAAGTATTCGTCCATTTCTAACAACACAGGCCACTCAGTTGCTTGTGCAGTCTCTTGTCATTTCCAGACTAGACTACTGCAACTCACTCCTGGCAGGTCTACCTTTGAGTGCCACCCGTCCTCTACAGATGATCCAGAATGCAGCTGCACGACTTGTTTTCAACCTCCCTAAGTTCTCTCACACCACCCCGTTGATGCGCTCCCTTCACTGGCTTCCAGTAGTGGCACGCATCAGATTCAAAACATTGATGCTTGCCTACAAAGCCAAAAGTGGAACAGCACCCTCTTATCTTAGAGCTCTCATCACCCCACACACCGCACCAAGCTCCCATGCTCCCTCAGGCCAACAAGCACTGCTCGACTGGTCCCACCCTCTCTCAGGATGCAAGGTAGATCTGCCTCACGACTTTTCTCTGTTCTGGCACCAAGGTGGTGGAATGAACTTCCCATCAATGTCAGAACAGCTGAGTTGCTGGCTATCTTCAAGAAATGCCTAAAGACATATCTCTTTCTTAAATACTTACCCCTTGATAATTAAAAAAAAAACCTCCTAACAGCTGCTCTCTTTTCAACAGGTTTGTGTTTAGTGCACTTTGTTGTAGTCATACGAACCTGAAATGAAATATTCATTGATGGAGAATTTAAAGCACTCTTGTACATCACTCTGGATAAGGGCGTCTGCTAAATGCTGTAAATGTAAATGTAAATGTCTTAAAGCACCGCCCACAAGATGGATTGGCTTGATGTGCACTTGTTGTTGCAGGCTGCTCCCTCAACAGCTCAGTAGGGTTAAGATCTGGTGACTGCACAGGCCAGTCTATTACAGAGAGAATACCAGGTGACTGCTTCTTCTATAAATAGTTCTTGCATAATTTGGAGCTGTGCTTTGGGTCATTGTCCTGTTGTAGGAAATTGGCTCCAATGAAACACAATCCACAGAATATGGCATGGATTGCATAATGGCGTGATCGCCTTCCTTGTTCAAGATCCCTTTTATCCTGAATAAATCTCCCATTTTAGCAGCACCAAAGCAGCCCCAGACCATCACCATTCCTCCACCATGCTTGACAGATGGCATCAATCTCTCCTCCAGCATCTTTTCATTTTTTCTGTGTCTCACAAATGTTCATCTTTCTGTTCCAAACACCTCAAAGTTAGATTAATCAATCCATAACACTATTTTCCAATCTTCCTCTGTCCAATGTCTGTGTTCTTTGACCCATCTTAATCTCTTCCTTTTATTGACAAGTCTCAGATATGGCCTTTTCTTAGCAACTCTGCCTAGAAGGCCAGCATTCTGGAGTCGTGTCTTGACTGTTGACGTTGAGACCGGGTTTTGTGGGTACTATTCAATGAAGCTGCCATTTGAGGACCTGTGAGACGTCTGTTTCTCAATCTACAGACACTGATGTTTGTCCCCTTGCTCAGTTATGCACCGGGGCCTCCCTCTTCTCTTTCTATCCTGGTTAGAGCCAGTTCTGTGCTGTTCTTTGAAGAAAGTAATACACACAGTTCAGTTTCTTGGCAATCTGTCACATGGAATAGCCTTTCTTTCTTAGAACAAGCATAGACTGATGAGTTTCACAAGTTGTTTTTTTTTCTGGCCATTTTGAGTCTACACTCTAAAAACACTGGGTTAAAAATAACCCCAATTTTTATCCCAACGGCTGGGTAAATATAGGACAGAACCCATTTTGGGCTAAACTAACCCATCAAGTTGGGTTTTTAATTTTAATCTAGCAAATGGTTTGTTTTTCAACCCAAAGGATGGTTTCATTTTTACAAAAACGCTGGGTTACTTTTATTTCATAAATGGGTTAATATTTTCAGGGTCATTTGAATTTGAATAAATTAAACAGTCTGTACATATACTTACTACTGTTTTTCAGCCACCATAATGCGCATGCAACTGCAGTGACGTAACTGTGACGTCTACTCCCAAATGGTCTATGGACACATGAGATGGGGGATGGGAAACTTTGACTGTTTATGTGGACACAAGAAGGTGTTCAGAAATGTATTGCTAGAGCTGCTAAAGTGGTGTATGTAATGGACAAAAATCTTATATTAATAATCTGAAAAAGCAAGAAATGCCATGACATTAATTGCATGGCATGTAAACACCTTCAGCTTAATTGATTACAACATATTATGTTTGCATCACGGGTGTTGATATATAGACTCTGAAGTAAATGACTCAAATAAGTAATATATTTAAGATGAAAACATCAGATTTTGATCAAAGTAGACTTTTAAAACTGAGTAACCAACTTCCGATCCAGTGAGCATTACAAACAAGTAAGCCAAAGCTAACGGAGATAGCGATGCATTTAATGTCACGTAAACTGGACTGATATCGCACACTTTTGCTTTTTCTAGTGTACAGTAAAGGTTTTATGGATAAATATTTTGATACGAACCTTGTTTCTCCAAATAAATCTAACGGTCTGTCCGTGTGAACCTCCACGCTACCTCCACCGGAGGTGAATTCAAACAGCCCGCATTGAGTTGATTTGACCCAAGGAGCTGGGCTGAGGCATTGGGGTGGGGGAGGGGTGCATTGATTCAACTGTCAGTGAAAATGACCCAGCCACTAACCCAGCAGTTGGGTTATACAAAACTACCCAAAAACTACCCAAGACTGGGAAAATAACCCAATTAAATGACCCAAAAGGCTTAACCCAGCATTTGGGTAGAAAAAATAACCCAGCATTTTTTAGAGTGTATAATCGAACCCACAAATGCTGATGCCCCAGATACTCAACTAGCCTGAAGAAGGCCACTTTTATTGCTTCTTTTACCAGCACAATGTGTTCAGCTGTGCTAACATAATTGCAAAAGGGTTTTCTAATGATTCACCTTTTAACATGATAAACCTGGATTAGCTATCATAATGTACTATTGGAACACAGGAGTGATGGTTGCTGAAAATAACTGAAGATAATAAATGTAGATATCCCATTAAAAATCATCAGTTTCCAGTTGTAATAGTCATTTACAACATTAACAATGTCTAGACTGCATTTCTGATCAATTGAATGCTATTTTAATTGAAAAAATTGTGCTTTTCTTTCAAAACCAATGGAATTTCTAAGTGACCTCAAACTTTTGACCTGTAGTTTATATAAACTATACACTGATCAGCCATAACATTAAAACCACTGACAGGTGACGTGAATAACATTGATTATGTCATTACAATGGCACTTGTCAAGGGGTGATATATATTGTAGCAAGTGAAAACGGTCAGTTCTCGAAGTTGATGTGTTGGAAGCAGGAAAAATTGGCAAGTGTAAGGATCTGAGTGACTTTGACAAGGGCCAAATTGTGATGGTTAGACGACTGGGTCAGAGCATCTCCAAAACGGCAGGTCTTGTGATGTGTTCCCGGTATGCAGTGGTTGGTACCTACCAAAAGTGGTCCAAGGAAGGACAACCGGTGAACCAGCGACAGGGTCATGGGTTCCCAAGGCTCACTGATGTGCGCGGATATCTACACAATATTAGGCAGGTGGTTTTAATGTTATGGCTCATTGGTGTAAATACACAGTATTTAAGTATTTGAATACCTCCTTCAACAGGTTATATATAATAAGAATAAATTCTGAGGATAGACGTAACAAAGTACCAAGCACTTTAAACACTATCTGCAAATCTCTGTACTTTACTTCACTTTTAGAAGAATGGTTTCTTCTTTCCACATTTAATTTATTTAAAAAAAAAAAAAAAAAAGTATGTGATGTGATATGTATAGTATAATACAGTATATATAATATAGTATATATAGTACTACAGTATATATAGTACAAATACAGTATATATGTTGCTACATTTTGCATTAACAGTAGCTAGTCAGTCTGTATCATGATTTGTATCATGAAGAAACATTGTTTCTTGGGTTTGTCAGGCAAAAGTTGCACTAATTTACCATCAGTTGTATAAGAAAAAGGGCAACTTTCTTTCATGCTTTAAGTAAACATAATAGTTTTGTACTTTTGTACTTTAACTTGAGTAAAGAACATGCAGTTTTACCTCGCATGAGTGTATTATTGTACTTCAATGTAAAAATACATCATTTACAAAACCACAAAATGTGCTCGCATTTATAGTTTCCTATTTACTGTTGGGAAAAGCTAAACATGGTCATTACTGCACATTCATTTCCTCTGGCACATACACGGCTTGTTTCATAACAAACATCTCGTCTTTGTTGAAACAGCTGGGTGCTAATCTTAACTATTTTTCTGCTAATGGGTGCAGTGCATTGATGATTAATGCTTTAATCATGTGTTTATGTTCTTGTGTGTGCGTGTGTTAATTAGCTGAGCTCATCATTGCCTTATAAAGTGTTTATCTTTATTCACAATTGCTATCATTTTGTATAACGTGCTCTAAATATCTCTGTGTCTCCTCCTCCTTTCTTCGCAGGTACATCGTGCTGGCAGTCGTCCCGGGTCATGTCTTTGTCTCCGGTTGATTGTGGAAGACCTCGTGCACTTTATTTCAACTCCTGCCCCGAGTTTAGCAGTCACAGAGTTCAGTGGCCGATCAAGGCTCGTTTGCTAACCCTGGGTTGTTGATGTTGCACAATGAACCGAGGTGTGTGAAAGAACAGGCAGTATCGGGAGCCAGGTACCGGCGCAGGCCAAGCCAAAGGGTCACAAGGTCACGGAGGACGCGACTCACCCGTAGGTGGTTGTCGTTGGCAGAGGCTGCCAGAAGGGCGGAGCGACCACTGCACGCAATGCATGCTCAGACACTCTCCGGCTGTTTACCGCCACCCCGGGGTGTTAGAAGACACACACACACACTTACACACACTCTTACACACTCTCTCACACACACACACACACACACACAAACACTCCCTCTTGCTTCATCTCTATGGCTGACACACACATACATACACACAAATATCCCCTGTCATTAAAGATCAGCATTTTTTTTCCCTTTTCAATATTTAGGTCCTTGAGTGCATTTTCATTCCCGTACGCGCTCCTTGTTACTGCAGCGATTGTGTCAAAACAACCCCAACCATAGAAAAAGCCCTTAAGGCACCTTAAATCAGGTCTTCGCAGAAAAACAACTATGTTGTACCAGGTCATTTACTTGCTCATAACCTCCGCTCTAGTTTCAACTGTGAACACATTAATTAGAATCGCAATTAATCAGACGTAACCCGGCTGAGAGACATTACACCGGCTGTTGGGAAAACTGATCCATAATCATTAACCCGGCTTCATGGGAATGTACAAATAATCTATCTCGCCCTTTGTGTCAGCTCTCACTTATTTCCCCTTTAATTCATCCAGGGGCCTGTCACATATCAAAATTAGCAATCCATCAAGGCAATTAGTCACCTTATCCTTTTTCACTAAGTGTAATG
Source organism: Cranoglanis bouderius (assembly GCA_023630585.1). Classification (NCBI taxonomy): domain Eukaryota; kingdom Metazoa; phylum Chordata; class Actinopteri; order Siluriformes; family Cranoglanididae; genus Cranoglanis; species Cranoglanis bouderius. The sequence goes on from CM042568.1 coordinate 4,378,811, forward strand.
TATTGACTTGTGCTACTGTCAGGACCGGTTAAGATAAACATCTTATGTAAAGCAATAAAACAGCAATAAGCTCCTCGTAACAGCAAACACATTGCAGACACTATTTAGAAAGGACACGCCTTACTTAGCAGGCTTGTGTCAATCAGTCTGATCATAATCAGTCCATAAGTGCCAAGCATAAAGACTAAATCTTTATAATCTTTTTAAAAAATAATACTGGAATACTGTACCTAAGAAAGATTTACAACGAGCTAAATGCTAACCAATAAGCTTGAAGCTAATACTTGTGCTAATCTTGTTTTCTTAATCATATAACTCATATAATAAGGCCTTGAATCTTGCATGTAAGTTGTAGACATATGATATCATAACTTTATACCAAAGCACCATGGAATTCTTGATTTATTCACAGTAGCGCTTACTGCTCTTTACGGTATTTTTTTTTTTTTTAAATGTAGAAACATTTAATTTAATTACTTCTACAGCATTTCTTTGCATGTGCCTAAAACTTTTGTACAGTATGTAAGTACTGTAAATGGATAAAAAGTACAATGTGTCGTTCTGTAATCAATACAAAATCACAATAATAGGACAGTTGCTGTGGTATAAGAGGAATAAAACACTCCAGGGTATGCTGTTATAGGAAAATAATCCAGTCCGGGATGGTAAGAGTAACTTCGCTTCGTCACACCAACCTGACGTTGATTAGTTTCCTATAACAGCACATCACTAAGTGTTTTATTCTTACATATTGTTCACTGCAGCGATGATAAAAATACAACTGTACTTTTCACACTTCTGAATGAGACACATTGATTGGCTACGGTACGATCCAGCGGAAGCAAAAAGGTTTAAAATGTACCTAAATCTTCATCACGGAGAACTGAAAAGCAGTGATGACCTGAAGACAATGCAATTTTCATCCCATGTTTGTATGACTGACGATTAGATTAGGGGAAGAATTATACAATTAAATAGATGCATGAAGTGTTAAAAACTCTACTCAAAATGACTCAATTCATATGAAACACTGGCTAAAACATGGTACCTTCTCTTCCTGCATTCATCTGAAGTCAAATTAAATTTCACTTCTCCTTCACTTCCTCAACTGTTAACAAACTTCTTATGTCATGGGGTTCACAGACGGCATCAAGAGATAGAGGATTGGATCAGGTGAAAAAACAGGGAATGCAAAAGCAAAAAAAAAAATAATAATAATTAAATAATAATGATAATAATAATAATAAAAAGAGGAGAACGATTTGGAGAGGTAATAAGGAGAGAAAAATGGAAATGGGTGACGAAGGTAAAAAAAAAAAAAAAAAAGCTAGAGAGGACAGGAAAGAGAAGGTTTGATGCAAAAGGCCAAGTCACAAAACATGCATAGGAGTAAATTAGAGCAAGAGAGAGAAGTATGGTGGAGGGAGGAGCAAAGAGAGGGAGAACAAGAGGAGGCTGAGTGCTGAAAGCTCATTCATGGTGTGAGAGGAGAGACCAGCTGTGGAGAGATGTGGAAAAAGTGCTGCTAGACTCATCTCAGCTGTGAAAACAATCTCACACACACACACACACACACACACTATAGGATGATTTTGGCACATGTATGGTATCAGCTAAAACCATATTCTCAACTAAATTCATTGTGTTTTTGGCACTCAATATTTATCCTACTTTCACACAAGCAAGTGACAAAACGAAGTGACAAAGCGAAGCAAGTGAAAGATGTATTCAAAGGCTGATATTTTAATTTCAATGTGTGTGGGTGACACAAAGCCTCGATTTCAGTGAAAGCAGCAAGCAGCAGCACGACAAGCGATTTTTGAAAATCTAGGCAAATTAGTTATAACGAGATAAAGCAAAAATTCCAATTGACTGGCTCGAATAATTCCTCCGAATAATCCTATGGCATGTGTGGTCTGACGTTTCTTCACTTCGCTGTCTTTAGACCTTACCTGCAGGTAAGTCTCTGTTTACCGTTTGAGGCGCAAAAATGAACGAAAAACTTATAACTGTGGTTTCATCTTATTCTTTCATGTATGACCACTCATTAAACATGTATAGAGGCATTATGAAGAGAAAAACCCTTGAAGAAACCAGCAGAGATAATTGGTACCTTTGGTAAGTGTATGTAGCTAGTACAAGTTAGTTTGCTTTGCTAATCTGCAATGGTGTTAATGAAAAGACAAGCATGTAACATTTAAGTTAAACAAACAATTTTCACATTAGTGTGTTGACCGATTCACTTTAGAAGCTATATATATTGCCAGCTCAGTGGTTAAGCCATTTGACTACTGCTCAGAAGGTTGTCAGTTCAAATCTCAACACTGCCAAGCTTCCACTGCTGGGCCCTTGATCAAGGCCCTTAACCCTCAACTGCTCAGAAAAATGTATGTCGCCAAGTGCTGTAAATGTAGTTAAAAAAAAAAAAAAATGGACAGTGCACACCCACAAGACACAAACTACAAGTGATATGAATGAGACTTGTCACTTGCTATTGTGAAATCCATGGGGGTATTTTGGAAGCTACCATTCAGCTGCTCCTGGCCATAGGTGTAGACTTGCATTGGGAGGCATCTGAGGCTCAGCGTTGTGATTCCAATGCCACTCCAGTGTTTGAGTTGGAGTTTGATGGAGAGAGACAATGGGTACAAATGCAAGAAAGGTAAAACTCATTCATTCATCTTCAGTCAGTGTTTTATCCTGATCATGTCATGGTGGATCTAGAGCAGTGGTCACCAACCCTGTTCCTGGAGATCTACCTTCCTGAAGACTTTTGCTCCAACCATAATCATGCTCACCTGACCATCTAATCATTGCCTTAAGAAGTTCTTGATCAACTAAAACAGGTGTGTTAGATTTTGATTGGAGATGAAACCTGCAGGAAGGTAGATCTCAAGGAAGAGGGTTGGTGACCACTGATCTAGAGCCTATTCCGGGAACACTGGATGTGAGACAGGAATTTACCCTGAATGGGGTGCCAGTCCATTGCAAAGCCCCCATGCACATTTACACACTCGTTCACACCTAGGGGCAATTTAGCATAGTCAATCCACCTATTAGTATGTTTTGGGATGTGGGAGAAAACTGAAGAACCGTGGTGGCCATAAAACTGTCCTCACAGATGACTAACATCGCTCTGATCAACAGGGAAGAAAGTAACACCTCTCCCACACAGTCATCAGGAGAAGTTTGCTCTCTTGGATAATCGCCTGACGATTGAGTGAATGATTTCCTGTTTTGCCACTTGAGACTTATTTATGTTTATCTTTAATTATATTTTGGTCTACTGTATTTTAGCATTGATTAAACAGAGTCTTTGTATGGGCAACTGAATACAGAATGCTCCTGATCTTGGTCATGTCTCACTCTCTGCTCCTGCTTTTGTCTTGACTGAGTCTTTGCTCCAGCTCTTGTCTCTACCTTAGTTCTGTGCCCTGTCTCAGTGTCTATGTCTCAGTGTCTGTGTCCTGATCTTGGCTCACAGTCTTTGCGCCTGCTCTTTGGTCCTGTCTCTGTCACTACCCTTGGTCCAGTCACACTCTTTCCTCCTGCTGTTGACCATGTCTTAGGCTCTGCTCCTACTCTTGGTGCTGTCTCAGTGTCTGCTTCTGCTGTTTGCCCTGGTTTATATCTGTTCCTGCTCTGGGTACCTGTCTCAGTCCCTGCTCTTGGTCCAGTCTCAGTCTCTGCACCTGCTCTTTATCCAGTCTCAGTATATGCTCCCACACTTGGCTCTGTCTTACTCTCTGCATTTGTTCTTGGTCCAGTTTTAGTCCCTGCTCCTGCTCTTGATCCAGTCATAGTCTTTGCTCCTGCTCTTGGTCCAGTCATAGTCTATGCTCCCGCTGATGGTCCAGTTTCAGGCTTTGCTCCTGCTAGTTGCTCTGTCTCAGTGTCTGTTCCTGCTTCTAGTTTAGTCTTAGTCACTGACTTAGTCATTCTTACTCCAATCCTGACTCAGACCTTGCTCCAGAACCCAGTTACTCATCTGGAATTTCCAGTCTCTGCAGACTCATTTCCTCTTATTTAATTGTGACAGTGCCACCTAGTGTTCTGGAGGGTACAGTAACACTGTAGCCTGGGTTTGTAATGAAAGCTTAATTTACAAGTGGCCTCAATCCTGCTCAAGGCCTATCTGGTCCTTAGTCCTTGATCATGGTTCACAGATGATACTTATGATTAATTGTCAGGTCTCATTTGTCATGTGAATAGAGGTATAGTTCTTTGTTGGTGAGCATTTTTGCAAATAATTTCTTGTGATTCAGAACATTGTGACCTTGTTTCTTGTTTTGTTAGTTTCTACACTATTTCCTTGTATCTCATTATTCTCGTTTCCTTGTCTACTGTTTTGCTAGTCAATTTTCTAGCCACGTATATCTGGTTTTGGCCAGGTTGTTAGCTGTCAAAGATAATGACCATAATTTGTAGTTAAATATGAATAACAAGCATTTTCATTTACACCATAACCTCTAGCTCCACTCAAATACAGACCTCATGATCTTGTAAGCTATGACTACTCTTTTTTTATTCTTTTTTATGTTTTTCCAAAAATCTAGCTGATGTGAAAACATAGGGATATCTGCCTATAAGGCTGTGTTGTTATTATATTTGTTTTAAACCACAAATTTACAATTCATTTCAGAGCATGGCCTCAATCAGTTTGTGTGAGTAAGGCTGCTGTACTTTAAATATTCTTATAGGATGTGTAGATGTCAACCATACTCCAATTGCGGCTGAAATATCAAATATCAAATGATGTAACACTCATAACTGAAAATGGTATTTCACAAAAATAACTCAACCATGGACAATAACCCTCAGGGCCACTTTAACACCTTATCCAGACAGAGACCCACTCTGGAATGCTTGCTGGGTGTAAGAGCTCAGGATTCCTCTGTAATGATCAAACCGAATATGAACAGTAGTTGTTATTCAGTCAATATTTCAAATAAAATGGTTTCTGCATAGCAAGAACCAGTTATGGAAATGACCAGTTACTGTCACATTGGCACATTAGGAACGAAAAAAAAATCATTGACACCTTTCCTTACCAGCCTTACCAGTTCCCAGGGTGTTTATTTTTATCCTCATTATTCAATAAGGTGTTTACTATCTTTGCAACACAATATGTGGATGTACAGGTACAGTATTTATGAATTTGCCAACCAGTCTATGTTGTTCGTGTGAATGGGGAAGAAATGTTATTTGCTTAAAACACTGTTAACAATTACCTGACTGACAGAGATGTTATTTTACCATGAACCTACATGTAAGAGAAGAAATGTCAAGATTAGTGAGACTAGGGTGTGGATTTCTATTACTGCATACCTTCATAGCATTAGTTGTTTAGAAAGCTAACTTTTTTTTTTTGGTCTGGAAACAAGTCTTTGGAGTAATTTTTATTTATTTTTTTGGTGGGGGTGGGGGTGGGGGGGCAGTTTAGCTATATAATTTAGGTTGGTCGTTGGCTATTTGGGAGTAGTATGGATAGAATAATAATAATAATAATAATAAAATCCTAATTTGATGTATTGTAACATGCTTTTCATCATGTATCCAGCCCAGTTGCAATGTTTTGATATCTTTTTCAGTATTAATAATGCAACTGATGTAAGAAGAAGAGTAATTTTTGTCCGTGTGATGAATGGAATGAAAGCATTCATTTCTTTTACACAAAGCCTGATGGCGTATTTACAGGACAGTAGGAATGCAGTTTACTCAACTCCACTATTTAATATCCTTCATCCTTATAATCTCCAGCTATTTGCTGTCTATAATGCTTATACTAACAGACGGCTTAATGCACACGCCACTGCTGGGTTAGAGGTGAAATATCATGGAATTCTTTGGAACTGCCCCTGGAGAATAAACATTAGTCACCAGCGTTTCGTTGTCAACAGACCGAATGCAGGTTTTTTTGTTTGTTTGTTTTGTTTTTTCCCTTGCTAGGTCTTCACAGAACAGATCTTAGGTCTTAGGTAATCAGTTCATGCTCTAGTTTCCACAACAGGCAAGGGAACAAGGAGGTCTGGTGAGCTTGCGTGCCGTAGCACAGTAGGAGACATAGACATGGCACGTGAATAACAATGAACCGGCTGCTTGGAATTCCCTCAAGCCAACCTATTTATCGCTTACAGTGAGTCTGAAAGTGAGAAATCCTTTTATTGCGTTTGTATTCATCCCCGAGTGTTAGGTTCATTCGGGTGTGGTCGCATGGTCTTTAGAGTAAAGTTTTGCCCACACATACCTCGGTATGCACTAATAAAGAAGGCTGTGGCCCATATGTGCTGATTTGTTTACACAGAAGTCTAACGTCAAAATAGTCTGTAACCAAGGGGACTTCTATTACAAAACCAATATGTTCAAAAGCCGCAGGATGAGACAGGTCCTTCAGCGCTTGGAGCTGTCTGTTAACGCTGTTTAAGATTAATCATTTAGCCCATTAAATATCCAACAGTATAATGTACTGCCTGACATGTAAAAGGTAATCGAGTATAACGCAATCTGTAAATGTTTGTCACTGATATCTGCAGGCAAAGGGAGAACTCCGTGAACTTCCAGTGACCTGACAAACAACAACAACAAAAAAAATCACATCCATTTCACCTGAGATTATACGTTTTTCATGTGTCATTATGCGAATAATACTGTATCTGATCACATATGGGGGGAAAAAAATATATTATTCATGTGAGAAAATCGCATCTGAAAAATAAAACTGAAAATGAGTATATAAATATTTATTCATTGTGTAAAAAAAATACACATGAAAAATAAACCCATGTAAAAATAAATTAGTAGTGCGAGATATGATGTGGGGAAAAAAAAAAAAAACAGTGCTTGTGATCCAATGATTTTTCCGCAAGTGTTTTTTCACATATTTTTAATATTAAATATTTAATGTTTAATAGTATTATACTAATAATTAAATTTAAAAGTAATATTCACCATTATTATATTATTATAGTATTCACTATTAATATAAAATGTCACCATACACCTGAAAAACTGTGAAAATAAATTACTCACGTGTTAAAAATAACACACTGACTTCATATGAAGTGTCTACAAACTACAACCTCAACAACTCAATGTTGCATGTGATGTGAATGTTTTTTTTTAGACAAAATGAGATCTTGAACTTTCAGTCACCTTCAGAATGAGATCTTCTTGAACTTCCAGTGAACTAAAGCATGTGTAAATAATAATAATAATAACACCAGTAATAATATTAATAATAATAAGCTATGTCTGGGTGTAAACACCATGCCTATCATGTCATGGACCAGAGCAAATGTATTTTGATACAGCAGGTCAATCTGGTGGAAGAGTGGGAAAAGATAAATGAACCTTAATATCAGATTGGAACAGGATGGCATGCATGTGTGGTAAAAAGGATTTGGCTGGTACGCTAAAGACATCCATGCCAAAACAAAACTGAAGCTACAGAACCGGTTTTAGCGTTACCTGGGGTTCTCCTTTATGGGCTTGGTTGCGAGGGCAAAAGGTCATCGTTGTCACGAAAACAGGCGCGCACACACACACACACACACACACACACACACACACACACACACACACATAGTACATGCATACAAGAAAAACATTCATCATACAACTTGAGTAATTAAAGAGTGTAGAAGTATAGCGAGTCAAAGCCCTTGATATACAGTAAAAAATGAAAAAAGAATAAAGACACGTTGGAAAGTTAGATTACAGCATAGCCTCAGTCTTGTCTAAACTTTATCCTCCGCTCAAACTTTCCCACTGTCATTACACCCCTTGCTCCCCTGTCCTACTTCTTTGTAGTGTATACTTTCATAGAAATATAAATAGCAATCAAAGGAGCGTTCATGCGCTCGCAGCGCTTTAAACGCTGTCTGTGTGCGCTCGCCTGAATTCCCCCTTCACGCCGGCAAACAAACTGAAAACAGTTTACACAGGCAGGCGAAGGTTTTATCACACATCTCATACAAGTCTTTTCTTTGATAGATAAACAGTAATTACAAAAAGGCCAGTGGTGTCATTTCAGCTCATCTAAGCACTCATTTTCAGAGAGGTTGTTGGTAAGAAAGTGACATGCTAAACTGTTCACATACAAACACAGTGTGTTGGCATTAAAAAATCAAAACGGCTAAAATGGAACAAAGTCTTGAAGGACCTCAGATATCCAGCTCACGGAATTGTCTATTATAACTGTCTATTGTCTAATGTACTACTACTACTACTACTAATTAATAATAATAATTCATTACATTTATATAGCACTTTTCTAGACACTCAATGCACTTTACATAGTATGGGCGGAAATCTCCTCAACCACCACCAGTGTGTAGCATCCACCTGGATGATGCGACGGCAGCCATAGTGCACCAGAACTCCAACCACATACCAGCTACTGGTGGAGAGGAGGGGAGGGTGATGTAGCCAATTCAGGGATGGAGATTATTAGGGGGCCATTATAGGTAAGGGCCAGTGAGGGAATTTCTACTGCTACTACTACTACTACTACTACTACTACTACTACTACTACTACTACTACTACTAATAATAATAATAATAATAATAATAATATCTCTTAGTAGTAGAACCAATTGTAGGAGTAGTAGTAGCAGAAGCAGTAGTAATAGTAGCAGTAACAGAAGTAGTAGTAGTAGCACAGCAATAGTAGTAGTAGTAGTAGTAAAGTAGCAGAATCAGTAGTAATAGTAGCAGTAATAGAAGTAGTCGAAGTAATAGTAGTAGTAGTAGTAGTGATAGTAGAGTAGTAATAATAGTAGTAGTAGTAGTAGTAGTAGTAATAGGACAGTAATAGTAGTAGTAGAAGTAGCAGAAGCAGTAGTCGTAGCAGTAAAAGAAATAGTAGTAATAGCATTGTAGTAGTAATAGCAGACGCAGTAGTAATAATAGTAGTAATAGTAGTAGTAGTAGTAGTAATAACAGAATTGTAGTAATAGTAGCAGATGCAGTAGTAATAATAATAGTAGCAGTAGTAGTAGCAGATGCAGTAAGTAATAGTAGCAGTAATCAAAGTAGTAGTAATAATAGCATTGTAGATGTAGTAGTAGTAGTAGTAGCAGATGCAGAAGTAATAGTAGCAGTAATAGAAGTAGTCATAGTAATAGCACAGTAAAAGTTGTAGTGGTAATAGTGATAGTAGTAGTAGTAATAGTAACAGCAGTACTAGCAGTAGTTATTATGCCATTACACATATTCTTGCAAATAAATAATAGCTATAAGAATGAAGAGAGCAATTCATTAATACACAAACTCATTCATTTGTTTATTTAATATACATTTAGCCTACCATAGTCAAAATACGTTATTTTTACCGAGACACATGTTAATCAACTACTTTTTTTTTTTATCATAAACGCAACCCATATGCAGACATACATTTATATACATTTGTTGTTTGCATAATAAAATATCCAGTTTACGAATTTGAATTGCAAAACACTGGTGTGTTGAAAGTATTGTATGCAAAATGTCCAACCCCCCAGCTCACCTCAGCGAGTCAAAATAAGCCAAACTGGCAACCGTGGTGAATGAAACATCATCAAGAAGCCTGTTGCTTTGAGTTGCTTCTTATAATCAGGATCAGAGCAAGAGCCAAGTTCATGAGGAATGTAAGTGAAGCAGTCTCACATGCTTCACTGAGCATTACCTGAGCACAGGTACAAGATATACGCACACCTGTCAGGTGCACAGTAAGACTTAACTTCAGGCCACTGTGCATTTACTGATTAACTGACAGTAGGGTCTGAAGATTGGTTAGCAGAGACGATCAATCATCCAGACAGGACATTGCAAACAGAACTCAGCAGCCGGATGGTAGGTCAGGAGCTGACAGCAGCAGTTTGGCATGCCACACCTGTGCTCATTAAGAGCCTGGTGAGACACAAAGGAATGAAAGCTATGCAGAGACTCCTTAAAACACTGTTTACTCCTTTCAAATTGAGAATGTTGGAAAAGGCATCCCTGGAATGCTTCAGAGTTAAGGTGTTGTGAATCTTAGGACTATCAGAGCACCACTGGTGGCCCCTTGATTAAGATGCCAAACCTCCAGCAAATGAATAACAAATAATAAATTGTATACGAGTTGGTTCATTAGTCATGAATTGTGTTAGCACAAGTAGAATTTTAAGGTCTGGCTTGCTTTCATTTGAAGAAAAGATTTACGAACGTTAAGCCAAGGTAGACAAATTAATTACCAACATTTCAGAGAATACAAGGAATGCTTGTGCACTCTATGACCTCTGTCACCAGGTCATTACAACCGAGCCTTCAAATATTTGTCACCTGAGCTGACTTGCTTGATCTTGCCAAAAAAAAACAAAAAAACATGTTGATGTAACCATGCAGTCACCTCGCAAAACTCTGCCGGCATCATGGGAATGCAAGAACCTGCGCACGGAAGTCTATGACCCTGCTGCTGACAGGGCTTGGCCCTCTCAAAGTGCAAAAACAAAAGTGCTGGCGTGACGAGCCACCTGCGCACTCCTAGCCAGTTCCTGATGCTTTTATCTTCCCCTTTTCCTCTCGTGTTGTTGAAACGGTGCCCTCCTGACTTGTTCGTTTGTTGTTACGCCGGCCACGCTCGATAGAAGGCTTGGCCCTGAACAGAGATCAGGGTAGGAAAGGGTCTGTTTTGGTCCTGCACTGAAAAGGTGGCAGGACTGAAATTGTAGGAGGTCAGAGTACAGGAAGGCTTTGATCTCCACCGCCCGGCCAACTCTGACCCTCTATTGTGTAAGCAGAGTCGACCACAGACTTTTCTCCAATCATCGTAAATGCTTCTGTGGTTATCTTCTGCTTCCTACAAGATTTTCCTACAATTTGATCCCAAATTAAGCATTTTCACAAACAGTTTAACTTCAATCTAGAACCCTTAAAAACCAAAAAAGGTTCCATCTAGAACTCTCAAGTTTGTCCCCATTGTTGCCTATTTTGTCCCTCAAGTTTGTCCCTGTTGAGAGACCTACTGCAGTTTCCATATTAAAGGTGATACCAAGTTCGACCCCTTAAAGAACTACCCTTAACTTTCCAAAGAACCCCAAGGAATCATTTTCTTTCAATCAGCATCGCAAATCATACACAGTGTCAGACATTCATAAAATCACAACTGCACTCGAATGCATTCAAGCATTCGTATTACGTGATTAAGGGGGAAGTGGTGAAATGGAGGTCGACGAAACAACAATCTTGCTCTGGCCATGGTATCGCAAAGATGAGATTTACTTCCCTTTCCTTGTGCCTGCTCATGTGGCCTTCCTCTAGTCGATGTCAGAGCCCAGACTTCAGGTCACGCTCACGCCAAAGACCCCCCAGAGATAGACTCCACCAGCCCAGAATAGAAAGCCTTCGCTCCAAAATCACTCCCACCAACCTCAAGATTTAAAAAAGGAAAACATCCTCTCTTATTCTGCACTGCTGCCAGCTTCCTGGACAGGTTAGCCATGGGGCATAGCTAAGAGCCTTTGAATGAACTTCCCTGTTTAATAACAGAGAGATGACTCCAGGGATTTGCATTTGTCCCTCTTCCAGCAGCTGACACGCAGGGGAATCTTGAATGCACTCTAATGATGGTCATTTGACGTCATTTGATTCTTACTCTATTGAACAGATAAATACCGTAGGAACTAATAAGAATAATATAAAAAAAAAAAAAAAAATCACCACCTTCATTAGAGAATTCTTATTTTACTTTGCATCCTCAAACACTGTAAGAGAGAATTGGGGGTTGTTTGGTAACATTGTTAGCATAGCACAGGAGGGCTGTAACCAGATATAGGAAAGCTACCAACCTGGAGATTTAAGTTTCAACACACCTGGATCTAATCAGATGCTACAAAAGGCCATGATTATATGGATCAAGTGTTTAGCGGTGGAACAGAACTTCGCAGGAAGTCAGATCTATGGGACAGGAGGAAATGATCATGTAATATACTGTTGTGTAGATGACAAGGAGTCTGGGATAAACTCCCCTGATTGGATAAAACGGGTTGCAGGGCCTAGATCCCCAGATGCAGGAAATGTAGCCTAGCATTTACTTGATTAGGACAAATTAATTTAGCCAAAGCATACTTTACAATGTATAATGTCAATAAATTGTAAATTTTTTTGCCTTTGTATTAAAAGTCAGATATTATTTCTGCCAAACTTTTGGTTTAATCCTTTACCTTTGCAAGGGATGCATGGGAAACGGATGTATGGGAAAGAATGGCATTTCCGCTAGAGATGGGTTTCCATGTCACCTTCACACGCAATGCATTCCATACCTCCTACAGTGTAAATTATCATTAAGCTTCCTTAAAGCTTCCACCATGAATTGCTGAAATACTGTAGATCCTGAGCAGGCACTGTGTTCGTTGACTGAAAGTAAATGTTGCTAGGCTGGCAGCGTGAACCGGGCTTTAAAGTGATTTAAAAGTAGGACCTACAAAACACTACAAACACTACAAAATTCTGAAATTAGTGTAAATATCAGATATGCATAAGATTCGACTTCCAGAGGTGGGTAGAGTGGCCAAAGATTTTACACAAGTACAAGTGTGTGTGTGTATGTGTGTGTGTGTGTGTGTCTGTTTGTTCCACTCTCCAAGACTGAGCCATTAAATAAGTGAGCGGTTGTTGCGGACGCATTCAGACCACCTCATTATACGTGATATAAATTAATTATTAAAACTACATATGTTCATTAACATTAAACAGTAATGGAGGAACGCCACCGAATGTAGAGAAGTAAAAGTACATTCCTGTGATTAAAAATGAACTCGAGTAAGAGTATAAGTATGGCCAGTTAAACCTACTCTTAAAAGTACTTTTTTTTTTTCAAAAACTTACTAAAGTAAATGTAACAAGGTAAATGTAGCGCGTTACTACCCACCTCTGTCGACTTCTTACTCAAGAAACTTGAGTATTAATACAAGAAACTTGTATTAAAATACAAGTGAATGCAAAATTGAAGCATTTTCACTATTGGTCCCAGACTTTCAGACCCCTGTGTAGTCTTTATAACTCAACAGTTATGCATAGTTCTTTCATCATTTGTTTAGTTGCGTATAAACGTCTGTATTTTTGTGATATCTGGTTACTACCTATTATCAACCACTCTGTCAACTAATTCTAAGCAATACAATTTAACCACTTACGGTTGATAGTATGATATTTAGTAGATAATCTATACACACTCTTACAGCCTATCAGCTTTTTGCTTTGGCTATCAGTGTATTTGCATGGTTCAGTTTATAACTCTTGACAATTAGTAAATCATCTATAGACTTTCTAGTCCAATTCAGTTCGTGTAAACTGTGTTGATATATTTTATGACATGGTGATGAAGTAAGGAATAAAACACAACAGGGTGTGCTTTGCGTCAGACCATCACCCCACCCTGAAGTTGATTGCTTTCCAATAACAGCATGTCCTGAAGTGTTTTACTCACCTTACAATACAGCAATTATCCAACGCTAACAAATTTTAATTTAGGGAAAAAAACAAACTTTTTTTTAAATGTATTAATTTTTTTTTAATCAGTTAATAGTACTATAGTTAATAGTACTTTTTTCAAAAAAAAAAGAATCAGTTAGTAGTTATGTTTTAGTTCCTGTTCCGGCTAACAGTTCTAAACAGTCAGTCTCTCACCAGCCCACCTTTGTCGATAAGACAAAAAAATAAATACATATGAAATGCAGCTTGTCAGGTTAGCAGGAAACCGCAAATGGCAAAACTACCTGTGCTGAAGATTCTCCCGGAAAAGTTACATCTTTACCTCTGACTGTTGCAAAGCACTGGCACTGGAGACTCCTTCCGTAAATGATAAATAAACATTACCTCACAGAAAATTTCACCATATCAACATTAACGATTTTTTTTTATGTATAGCATCTGACGTACAAACCCCTATGAATTAATTGTTACCATAGAAATGATAACTTGTTAAACGAGCACATTAATGTGAACCGGGGATTTGAATTCCGGCCGATATTACAGCTGTTGTAGAAAATGAATCAACATCAGAATTGGTTGAAATATTTAACATGTTGCTTAGAATCAGTTGCTGCTTAATGACAGTCTGTAGACGGTTTGTAGAGTGTCTAGATATGCATAAAAATAATTTTCATCAAATAATTTCTATTGTTTTCGTTTTGTAATGCACTCATGGGTGTGATAAAGGTGCTATAAAGAGAAGTTTCATTTTATATTATTATTATTATTATTATTATTATTATTATTACGACCAAGTCTTGGCGTGGCATGATGAAGCAGCGAGGGCAGTCTCTGCTGTGCGTGAGATTACTGTTTGCCCGGGGTTTTGTTTATGTTTCTGCAATCTGTCAGTGAAAAGAGTTGCGCTGGAAGATAGCGTTCCCCTCCCACCCTCTGCCTCGCATAGGGGAGGCACACAGCAGTGCCTTGGCAGGTGTTTCAAAGCTTTCCTCATCTCACCTGCCATCATGCCGTGAGAATGTCGGCCAGCCAGACACTTGGAGAGCTGCAGGTACAGTACAAGAATGGGGAAACCTTCGCAAAAGCCATTGTGACTCTTTCCTCTTGTCGTATTTTTCAACGTAATCACGCTATGGTAGATATCAAGCCTGAAAATCAAAGACGGTTACGCCTCAGTAGGAGGAAAAAAAGGGAGCAGTGCGACTGTTTTACGTCATATCTCGAGCGACGTGTTGTCATGAGAAAAGGCTGCGATGGAGGAGCTGAGAGATTACACTGATGTTTAGATTATAGCTCCTTTATTTTAAGGTCATAAGTCAAGTTCATGTTGTATGGCTCAGTCAATAAAAAAATGCAGTTCATCCCTTGGCAAACAGATGTGCCACATCCTTTTATTGTTTTTGTTTTATTATTCCTTTTTATTTATTTATTTTTTTTTATAACTGTACCGATCATGTTTCAGTGGCTGTTATCTGATGCACCTTGTGAATATGAGACTCTAAGCTCATCAAGCACGCGCGTCAGTCAAACACGTCTCCTCTGAGCTACCTGTGTGGCATCACCCTCGGGCACTGCGTGTCTCAAAAATCCGTCCGGGCACAGTATCCTCGCCATGCTCCCTGCTCCTGTTCGCAATACAGACGTTTATATAAAAGTGATTTGCAGTGTTTATCAGATGGCTGTAATCTGATGGCAGGTGGAATGCTGCGTTAAATGGAGAGGAACGGATTCTCACGCACCTCCGCCATGCTGGAAAGTATTGCATAGTGCCAAAGGTCAATGACAGACAGTTTAACCTCTACTTCATCCTGTTCTTTTTTTCTTTTCTTTTCTTTTTTTTTTTTTTTTGCTACCCTGATCACATATTTGTCTCGGTTAACATGTGCACACGATGGAGGTGAAAATCAAGCATTTCCTGTTTCATAGTGTTTGCTAGCTTTTCAAGAAACACCTTTCGAGTGTTTTAATTCAGCTTGAATCTGAAGGTGTTGATTCATTTTCCATAACAGCACAGTTCTAACAGTAGTGACAGCTGTAATTCAAATCACAGGTTAATACTAATATGCTCTAAGACTAATCATGAACAACCTAGAAAATTATTTTGATTTAACAAAGAAAAAGTTATAATCATTCATTTATGATGAGGTTTTCTGTGAGAAGACGTTTATTTAACATTTATGGAAGGAGTCTCCAGTGTCACTGCTTTGTGACAATCGGGAACTAACTTGCTTTATGGACATTTCGCAACATTATGTAACTCTCAATGGATAAGAAGCATAAATTGTCATTCTTAAATAAATAAAAACTGTATTCACTGGCAAATCACTGTGTTATAAAGGGAATGAAACACTTCAGGACATGCTATTATAGGAAAATAATCCACTTTGAAGTGGTAAAAATAAATCCATTTCATCACACCATATTATCACTGATTATTTTATATTTAATACTATCTGTTTTATTGATTACTTGACCAACTGACATAGAAACTTTTCCTTTCATTTTTTTTCAGACATTTTTTTCTGCTGGTGCTGCTCAATAAATATCAATGTTATTGATCGTTATCTGCAAAATCAGCTGAAGAGCAGGTAAAGTGCAGGTGACCTGACGGAGCCCAGTCCTCCGAAATCACCAAAACATAACATTCTCATGCAAAGTTTCTGCTAAACACATCCACGTTCATTTCCACAGAACACTCCTTACCTCAAGGAGGTGTTTGCACTAGCAACACATTCATCGTTATTGTTATCGCCTTTCTTTGCTTTCACTTTCATTTCCTTCTCCACTTCACTTTAACCATGACCAATGACCTTAGCCTTTAAACTCTTTACTTATTATTAAATTATTCATCTTAAAGCATGCTATTCAGTAATAATTATGAATTATTCAGTAACTACAGTGAAGGAGTTGTACATAAATCTTTAGAATTTATAATCCATGGTTTATTTTCTAATGAGGATTTTTATTTTTGTATAAACTTCATTCATTGACATGTTGGCCACTTTGGTTTACCCACAATGCCTTTCGACTACCTGCCGATTGTGGTCCAGTGGGCTTTAGCCCTTGTGTCATCTCTGCCTAAAGAGAGCGATGCAGCGGCGCTTTAGTCCTTTAGTTTGTCCAGCTCTCTCACCTCCCCGTCTGTACAAATCTAATACGTCCGTTGACGCCATTGTGCTTGTCATCCAAGGTTTGGACCAACATCTCCACTACTTCTATACTGGATACTTCTCATTAATATCATACGCTCTTGACTCTGGACTGATGCAAATTTGGGCTATGGGTGTATGCTATCACATTCTCCCTCCAAGATACGTGAAGTTAGCCAACCAGGTCTTTTCAAACTGCTGCTCATACTGTAGTACAGAGCAGCGTACAGACACACTCGGTGCAAAGCACTAATCGTCCTCTCCCTTATACATACACGAGCTCACGGACAGCCATGATTGGATACTGTTGCTCTGACTGACAGGAAAGAGAGACAGTATGTCCCTCCCACCCAGAGAAAATATATACTGTATATCTATGCCTAAAGATTGTATACATGCTGTATAACAGTGCCCGTCTGCGCTGAGCTGCATTTAATGTTATTTTTTCCTGCTCTGACTCACCTGAATTACCAATTGATATAGTTAACAATACTACTTCAAGCTACCATAATTAAGATGTGCCATACAACACAAGGTGTTATTTCAGGTGTGTGAAACAAAGAAACAAAACCACAGGGTGTTTCAGGAAGGAATGTCAGTCATAAACAGTATGTGTATACAGTGGGGGAAAAAAAGTATTTGATCCCCTGCTGATTTTGTACGTTTGCCCACTGACAAAGAAATGATCAGTCTATAATTTTAATGGTAGGTGTATTTTAACAGTGAGAGACAGAATAACAACAAAAAAAATCCAGAAAAACGCATTTCAAAAAAGTTATAAATTGATTTGCATTTTAATGAGGGAACTAAGTATTTGATCCCCTATCAATCAGCAAGATTTCTGGCTCCCAGGTGTCTTTTACACAGGTAATGAGCTGAGATTAGGAGCACTCTCTTAAAGGGAGTGCTGCTAATCTCTGTTTGTTACCTGTAAAAAGACACCTGTCCACAGAAGCAATCAATCAATCAGATTCCAAACTCTCCACCATGGCCAAGACCAAAGAGCCAAGTCCAAGGATGTCAGGGACAAGATTGTAGACCTACACAAGGCTGGAATGGGCTACAAGACCATCGCCAAGCAGCTTGGTGAGAAGGTGACAACAGTTGGTGCGATTATACGCAAATGGAAGAAACTGCCAGTCTCCCTCGGTCTGAGGCTCCATGCAAGATCTCACCTTGTGGAGTTTCAATGATCATGAGAACGGTGAGGAATCAGCCCAGAACTAAACGGGAGGATCTTGTTAATGATCTCAAGGCAGCTGGGACCATAGTCATCAAGAAAACAATTAGTAACACACTACGCCGTGAAGGACTGAAATCCTGCAGCGCCTGCAAGGTCCCCCTGCTCAAGAAAGCACATGTACAGGCCCATCTGAAGTTTGCCTGAATGATTCGGAGGAGAACTGGGTGAAAGTGTTGTGGTCAGGTGTGGTCAGATCTCTTTGGTATCAACTCAACTCACCGTGTTTGGAGGAGGAGGAATGCTGCCTATGACCCCAAGTCATAACACCATCCCCACCATCAAACATGGAGGTGGGAACATTATTCTCTGGGGATGTTTTTCTGCTAAGGGGACAGGACAACTGCACCGCATCAAAGGGACGATGGACGGGGCCATGTACCCTCAAATCTTGGGTGAGAACCTCCTTCCCTCAGCCAGGGCATTGAAAATGACCTTAATGACTTTTGAGAGGATCTGCAAAGAGGAGTGGGACAAAATCCCTCCTGAGATGTGTGCAAACCTGATGGCCAACTACAAGAAACGTCTGACCTCTGTGATTGCCAACAAGGGTTTTGCCACCAAGTACGAAGTCGAAGGGGTCCAATACTTATTCCCTCATTAAAATGCAAATCAATTTATAACTTTTTTGAAATGCATTTTTCTGGATTTTTTTTGTTGTTATTCTGTCTCTCACTGTTAAAATACACCTACCATTAAAATCATAGACTGATCATTTCTTTGTCAGTGGGCAAACGTACAAAATCAGCAGGGGATCAAATACTTTTTTCCCCCACTGTACATAGACTTTACTGTATATTCTATATTGTAGTTTACATTGTACTGAAGCAAGGCCACTTGTGTGCTGGTGAATGTGAAAAGTGGAGCGACTGCTCAGGACGTGTAAACTATTCTGGATTAGCGAGTCTTTATCGAGAAGGGTCATGCAAGTGAACTTGCATTTGTACTCTTACATCAACTGAACCTCCAGTCACGACACTGCAAATTACATGAGATACCATGGCTGACATTCTCTTCATTCTCTCTTCATGGCATCAAACATGCTTTTTTGCAAGTGTTATTTACACATATACACATGTCTCACACACACCTGCTGTACACGTAGATATTTAAAATATTTTAGAGACCATTTCGAAATACGACAATGATTTAAGATCAAATTAAAAATTACCACTGAGGTGCTTACATATACTTCTATACTGTTGACTATGAGTTTATTTAATTGGAGGGAAAAATGGTTATAATTCATATCAATAAATGTCTCCAGGGGCATATGACCAATCACAGATAGTCGTTTAACAACCAAAAGAATGCATGCAATTAAAATCCTGCAGTATTTTGAATACAAGTGCCTGTGTTAGCTGGTGTGCACACTTAAGCCTGGATTATATATTGCTTTTAACTATGTGTACACAGCCACAATATGGCTGATGCATATATCCTGCAGCCATTTGGGGCGTTGCTTTCGCACATTCCATTTAATTAACGCACCGCCTACATATATTGCAATACCAAAGTAAATAGTGGGAGCAGTATAACAACGTGTGGCACAGTGTCTGTTACTGACTAAACAAACAAGACTTCACATTAACCGATTCTCCTATTACAGGTAGTGTTTGAATTTTCAAAACCTTTCATGTAGCCTTCAAACCTACCAAAAGCTCTATTTTTCATGAATCTGTTTTTTTTTAAATTAGTAAATAATTTTGAATTTTTATGGTCAGAGTTTTTGATTGGAGATGCAGCTCATGACAACAATCATGACGACAGCAGAAGGATTTGAATATGTGTAAAGTCACTGTGCATGAAATCACCAAACATTTTACAGTTCGAGTTGGAACCCAGATGGACAGGGATGTTTTGGCTTTGATGTGGCATCTAGTGGATGTTACTTTTTTCATCTTACAGATGTACATAAAGTACGCAAGCGAGTGTGTGAACAACTGCTTCTGCTTCTGGGTGCGCACACAAAGTCATTTGTCAAGTAAAAACCAGCCTTTAAATGTGTGTTTACACAGTAATGGCTGTCCTCTTTCACCTTTCCTATCAACCAGGGGTGCTGTGTACCACCTGGACACGACCTAGCCATATTTCGATGTCTACAAACACCATCACAAAGCGGTATAATGGAGTATTCGATATAAATAGCAGTTTATTCATTAGCATTACAAGCCTTGTGTTTAATTAAGTTTGTAAAGTTAACCCTTGCTAGTATTGCTATCCTGAGATGGTAGCTGTCCTGTGGGGAAAAAAAAAACAAACAGATATGTTATCTGAATGACACTAACGATGTAAATTGACTAGTCTTGATAAAGTCCTGCTGCTTTTTTCTTATATTTATCTTATATTTTAATATAAACTTTGAAGGTATGTGTAAGGATAGAGATGTCACCTATCTGATATTCAAGAACGATATTGGTTTGGCACCAGTCAGAAATGGTGGATTGGATATCGGAGAGAAAAAGAAAAGAAAATAATGAATTAGATCCGATCCCGTTAAAAAAAAAAAAAAACGGAAAAAATTGGAATTGGACTTAGAACGGGAAATGTTTACATACCCACAAAGAGATTTGACTGTATCAATATTGGCTGATATTCAAGGTTTCAGTATCAGAATCAGCATCAGAAAAGAAAAAAAAGCGGTATCTCTATTTAAATTATATTTACTATTATATGCTTAGAATATTGTGTACTTTATATTCTGTATAGTACTGTTGTATTTGTTTGTATAGTTACAAAAAAATGGCGCATGATTCCTTCTTAAATTAACTGTGGGTCATATAATGGACTAATAACCAGTTCTCGTGTGTCAGTTGGGAAAACACCCTGAGCAGCGGAGTAACAAAAATATGTCACTTGTTTGTTAGCATTTCTACTCCCCCATCCTGATGTCATTCACTCTCTTCACTTTGCTTTATTAGAGGTGGCCGATGCCTATAGGGAGGGCCCACGTACATCAGCGTACACAATCCGTGACTATATTTAGACCTGCGTAATAGGTGGTTTGGACAAAAGGTGACTGTAACACAACACGGGTCATGTGGAAAACAGGGGATATGAATCACTGCTTTAGACACTGACAGACATTTGTATGTACAGATGCATAAAATACTTACACACACACACCCTAACTATGTTGTCATATGAAACAATAGCATAAAAGAAATTTTCATCACAACGGAGGAATATTTTTATTGATTGATGTCGTTGCCAGAGAATATCAATAGACTAGAATAACAATTACGCTTTGCTTTTTCTATAATAATTATTTATTTTTGTTACATACAGTAACTAGCTACTCCACTAATATTGGCACCCTTGGTAAGTATGAGCAAAGAAGGCTGTGAAAAATTTTCTTTATTGTTTAACCTTTTGGTCTTTTGTTCAAAATTTACAAAAATACTCTGCTCTCATGGATATCAAACTATTGCAAACTAAAACATCTTTGTTAAATATAGATGTGCAACAATTATTGGCACCCTTTTAGTCAATACTTTGTGCTACCTCCCTTTGCCAAGATAACAGCTCTGAATCTTCTCCTATAATGCCTGATGAGGTTGGAGAATACATGGCAAGGGATCTGAGACCTTTCCTCCATACAGAACCTCTCCACATCCTTCAAATTTCGAGGTCCACGCTGGTGGACTCTCCTCTTCAGTTCACCCCACAGGTTTTCTATGGGTTTTAAGTCAGGGGACTGAGATGGCCATGGCAGGACCTTGATTTTGTGGTCAGTAAACCATTTTTTGTGTTGAATATGTATGTATGTTTTGGATCATTGTCCTGCTGGAAGACAATTTCTCAAAGCCTTCTTTGCTCATATTTACCCAGGGTGCCAATATTAGTGGAGGGCAATGTAACTGAACTGGCCTGAGCTTAAATTTCTCATTTCTAATTTCTTTATTGTTTCATTATCAAAGGTAGTGATGGGTGATATGATGTTATGTCCCAATATTCTTTTCTGAGATGTCGTAGATATTGTGATATCTTTATTATTATTTTTTT
The DNA here is from genome assembly GCA_023630585.1 of Cranoglanis bouderius. Taxonomy (NCBI): domain Eukaryota; kingdom Metazoa; phylum Chordata; class Actinopteri; order Siluriformes; family Cranoglanididae; genus Cranoglanis; species Cranoglanis bouderius. Next base: position 4,400,657 of record CM042568.1, read on the forward strand.
TTAAATATCATTTTTATGACTGGAAGCAGCTGATTTGTCCATTGATGTCCAGTTTTTAAATCCCTTTTCAGTCTTAAATATTTATTATTATTTTTAAAATAATGCAATAAAGTAAATACAAATAAAAATAATAATAAAAATAAAGTAAATAAAAACCATCAAACAGTTTTGTTTTAATTGCAACACAACTGTATTTTGTGTATTTGCGTGTGGATTACTGTATTTTGTATTTGGTCTGTACTGTATTTGTTCACAAACCTAAATATTGTAATACATATTGTCTATCATGGAAATGCCTTTAAATGTCTTTAAAAAAAAAAAAAAAAAAGCCCAGGTGGAACATTCAAAATAAAGATTCAACCTTTTCGCAACACCCAAACCCATCCACTTGGCCGGCGCTTGAAACCACTGGAGGTCGGCCACGGCAGCAAAACAACTCAAGGTGTCATTATGAGGAAATCACCTCCACAAACACAGACTGTGAAAAGTGGCATTTAGCCTGGGCAGAACTTTGATGTGTGTCACTGTGTAACAGTGACATGTGAAGGCCAATGTATGGTAACCCATACTTGGAATTTGTCCTCTGCATTTAACCCATCCAAGTTAGTGCACACACATTAGGAGTTGTGTATAGTGAACACACACACACTACAAACCATGAACACACCCAGAGCAACAGGCAGCCATTTTTGCTGTGGTGCCCAGGGAGCAGTTGAGGGTTAAGGGCCTTGCTCAAGTGCCCAACAGTGGCAGCCCGGCAGTGCTGGGATTTGAACTCACGACCTTCTGATTAGTAGCCCAACTCCTTAACCACCAAGCTACCACCGCCCTGTAACAGCAACGTAGTGATGATTCAGCATACAACGTTGCATGTCTTGTAATTTATAGCACAAACCCCAGAGGTGAAACATTGGACTTGGCATTTCGTTGTAAATGTTATGAAGAACAGAAATGAGAAACAGGACTGACCATCGTAAAGAGATAAACAAACAGCATGGAGTCCCTCTACAGCAACCTGGTTATATTTTTTAAAAAGTCTGTTGTAGCATTTGCTGTGAGGTTTCATTTGTATTTTATTGTGTATTTTATTTCTTCTCATACTGTATGAGATCTCAACAAAATCTTGCCCAAATTCTGTACCAGACTGTGTAATAATGTATATTCTCCATGTCAGATTATACGATGAAGATCCTCTAACGATAGACGTGCGTTAAAAGAAAACGGCTACGTTCTGCTCACGTCATCAATCATCTGGAAATCAGCTCGTGCAGAAAAGAGGCTCGTGTGAACACAAACACTTTTCAGAGTGAGCTTCAATTTTTTTCCCGTCCATTAGCATGTTTCGTTTACGTTTCGCCATCGTCACCACCATATTTGTAGCTCTCCCGTGTTTCTGAGTTTCACATCAGCCTATTCTGTCCTCCTATTGGTGGATTTTAGATGAACATTGTGGCTGCGCTGAGATTTTAATCCAAAATTTTTGACACTGATAAGACTTTTTCGCCGACTATCTTCGGTCACAATGGTGAGCACATCTTATTATGCATTCCTAAGACCACAAAGTCAAGTTACACTCAGATAACTCACTTACGTTGAACAATTTTCACTTGGCAAAAATCACACAACGGCAACTTTGCGATACAATAGACGAAAAAAAGCATGGAGGTTTTGACCACAAAATGATTAAACAGGCCTACTACTAAGTGACAGATTGAACATGTTACGCGTGTTAACGGTGATCATAATTAGAAGGTGATTTAGATTAGAAGCTGTTTTTTGTCCTGTACTTTACTTAAACCTGAAATGGTGGAAATGCTTTTTTTTTGCTTGTTTGTTTGTTTGTTTTTAGACAACCAGTTCTGGACGATTATATACTGTATATGATATTATAAAATGGAAAATTGCAATCAGGGAAAAATCAATAGCATACAAGACACAGTAATATTTGTATGTATTATATATTATATTTAAAACGCTAGTGTTATTGATCCAATTGGTCCTCCTAGACATACACATTCTTTCTTTCTTTATTTTTTTTTTAATTTTACAATGCTGTAAATTTTAACGTACACTAATTCTGTTCTACCACCAACAACAGGGCTCAGGTCTCGGACAACTTACAAGGACAGTTTGCACTTTATTATTCGATACCTTATTATTCAAACCTTGTTATTCAAAACTATGTTTATTTACTACATTAAAATCTATTAAGAAGATAAATAAGTCCATCATTTACAGTAGCAGTTCTAGCAACCAGATCTCATGAGGAATTTGTACAATATAATGTAATGTTTGGATTTCACGCATCAGAACGCATTTTCCTACGAATGGAATCTTCACATGAGACTTCCTCATATCACATCATCACACGTTCACACCCCTTTTTCTTGAGAACTGCCATACATTTCATTCGCACGGTAACACGTATCAGCTCCTAAAACAACTAACATCTGATACCGAATCCATGTATATAATCCTGTATTGTTACGTCTGATTTATATCGGTGCTCCAGATATCTGCATTTGAATTTAAACCTGAAGTGGGTGTGGCCTAATCCAGAAAGAATTTATTAATTTTTTTGGTAGAAGACTTGCGTTTACACAACTGTATTTCCATGCAGTCTTTTTTTAATTTTTTTTTTTTTTTTTACTATGGTGTACACTGTAAAAAATATATACTTAGATGAGTAATGTAATAAAATTCCACTTATCACTAAGCAACACCACAACAGTCAGTCAGGACGTTACATAAATATAAATTAAATCTTGTTTCTGCAGCTCTCCCTTCCTCAAAAACAGGAGGGTTAATTCTTTTGAAGTGTAACGTGTCCAGGCAATCCTTGGCGAGAGGTGAATCATGCACGATGCTCGGTTGGGCTTGTGACATATAAACAAAACATAAGGGAGTGTCTTGAAACAATATTGGTAGTAATTAAAACTGAAAATGAATGCAGTGGAACAGCATGTAAACAATGAGGATTAATCACTCAGTGAGTGCTAAATACTTAACATTCTAGCGTGAATTCTTGTTTGAAACTTGTTGACACCACGTTACCCCTTAGCCAGGGAAACATTTCGTGTTTGAACAGGTGCATTGTTGATGCAGAGAAAGAAATCTGCGTATCGGGATACTATTTACACGATTCAAGATCTGGAAGAGGAACGTCTGAGAAGACTGGAAACTGTTGTGTGAAGTCAAAGATGGAACACGGGATGGAGAGAAAGTGTAAATCTTCCATCGATGGCAGCTAAATTGCTGCTTAATCCGCGTCTGGGACGTATCTGTGTACGTTAGCTCTACGATGAAGGTTCTCCAAGAACCACCGAGTGACACACACACACACACACACACACACACACACACACTCAAACCTGAAATATGTAAACTGTACCAGAGAAAGGGCATACTCACAAAAGGGCATAAACATACACAATATCCACACCAACACACACACACACACACACACTGTATACACACACTATAGACGAAAAACAGGGCCCTTAGCACGTGGCATGGAAATAAATATCATTAAACTGGCTTGTCAGTTTGGATCGAGCTGCCGCTGATCAAACCTCCGTCCTCTCCGGACCACCTGGGAGTTCTGTTTATGGAAGCGGCCGCTCTCTCCTCATGCCCACTTTTACATTTCCCTCTATTCCCAGACATGTTTTATTTTCTTTTTCTTTCTTTCTTTCCTTTTTTTTTGGACAAGTCACAGTTAGCCTGCCCGATAATTTTTTTTTTTTTTTTTTTGGACCTTCTTGTGTCGTATGCATGCTACTCGATCGCATTTGTGAACTGTCTTCTCTTAAAGAAACTAAAGGAGGAGGAGGTGGAGGTGGAGGGTGGAGATGGGGGTGGAGGTGGGCTGCCTGAGAGCGCGATGATGACTTTTTGACAGGAATACTGCTGATAAATAAGACAGAGAAGGAGGTGCAGTTTAAGAAACAAGCTAGAACCTGTCTGAGAAAAACAACAACATCATCAGGACACACACACACACACACACACACACACACACACACACACACACACACACTCACACACACATACACACCACAATGCAAATACAGTAGAGGATGGTTTTACGCTCGTCATTCCAATAATCACCGCAAATCCAATTGCCGTTACAAAACAAAGCATGCCCTGTGACTGACTCTTGTTTTCAGATGAAACACACACACACACACACACACACACACACACACACACACACACACAAACTCAGACACTCACAAAAGTATGTTACTTAGCCGTTTCTACGTATGTGGCTGTTTCGTGCAAAGCCCGTGTTTCCACGCGCTCACCTGAAGGGAGTTCCTTGTGCTGTTTGCACGCAGCTCTTTGTTGCTGTGCCTGCATTCCCCCTCCCCCTTTCTTTTTTTTTCTTTCTTTCTTTTTTTTTTTTTTTAAATTAACCCAAACAGGTTCTGTGAGTAGTAACTATGATATTATCTAAACCACCTTCACCTGCAGGGGATCCCAGACGAGTCTGCACGAAAAGGGAGAAGCCTCCAGGATAGGCTCTGCTGTCTTTTTAACAGCCCCCCACCCCCCCACCCTCACCGCCCCTCAATCCCCTTTTCTCTTTTAGACCTGCTCTATAAATACCAGTACTCTTATAAGACTTTTCTTGCCTTTTCTTTTCTTTGATTGACATCTTGTCAAGGGTAGGGTGCAAAAATAGCAGTTACTATTAGTCCCATGCTTGAACTTGTTTAGCTTGCGTAAATGTGTAAATGAGGCTCTGGGTTGTGTGTGTGTGTGTGTGTGTGTGTGTGTGTGTGTGTGTGTGAGTGTATGTGAAGGGTTAGAGTTCCCTGTCATGCCTTGTCTAAAATTGATGCATTAATGACTTAAGGGGTTTATCTGCAGATCTGAGTAGCTCTTGGACTTGATTGATATCGGCTTTGCTCTTAAACAGTAAATGTATCACCATGATATTCAATGCAATAGATGCTTTTGAATACTTTCTGCTACAGGATCACAAAACATGCAGGCATCCTTTTTCACACACACATACACGCTTGTATTTCGGTCCTTTTTTGGATGTTCTCAGTGATGGGTATTTCTTTATATTACATTTTTAAAATAAGGCAGACTTACCCCTAATCCTAACTTTAGTTTTTAGACTTTAAGGAAATCTTTGAGAACATTGAATTTTCTGTGTAAAAAAAAAAATACATGACATGAATTTGCAAATATTTAAGGAATTAAACACCTGGGGTTGTGTTGTTATAGGCAAATAATCAACTACAGGGTGGTTTAATGTTGCCTGATGCAAAGCAGACTTAATATAACCACCCCAAAGTTGATCATTTTCCTATAACGTACCCAAAACAAACTAGTTCCTGTTCTCACTTATTTATACCAACTATAAACAGTCATTCCCTCACCACCACTTCTGATTAATAAAATGTCCTGAAGATTTTTCCTTGTCTGAAAATGCCCTGACTGTTACAATGCACTGGCACTAGAGACTCATTCCATTAATGTTAAAAAAAAAAACACAAAACAAAAAAAAACATTTTCTTTCTTAGGTAACAGCACATTTTTATTGTGTTTATTATCTTAGATTATGTGGACAATCCACTATACGAGTCCTTTTGAATTTCCTTTGCTGATACCAAAGAAATGGTTACGTATTCTAATATTTATATTCGCCCTGCTACTGCCAGAGCTGCTGTTATCGAAAATTAATCAACACCTTCTGCCCAATCAGAGTTGAGAATTCAACATCACTGTGGAATAGTTATAAAAATGTGGTCTGCGCTTCATCTAAGTCATAATAGTGCAATCACAGACAAACACATTCTGCCTAAACGAATAATAATAGTACAAAACGTCTCATGTGCTTATTAAAAACATTAATCAATCATTCCCAATCCATGTTGAAAAAAGTACTTGCACAACAGTAAAGAGGAATTTTAGACTTTAGAATTTCCCCCTATTCCAGTTTATTGATGGGTTGTGGAATGGACTCTGATGATTCCCTCATTTATATTAATTCTCTTGGTGATTTACTTGTGTCTATGGGTTATTGTCTTGTTTCTTTGAAGCATGGTGGTGGGAGCATCATGGTTTAGAACTGCTTTGCTGTCTAAGGGACTGGATAGCTTGCAGTCATTGAGGGAAGAATGAATTCAAAATATTATCAAGATTTTTATTTATTTATTTTTTTACAGGAGAATGTCTGAATAGTGGTCCTTCACCTGACTTTGGCTGGTACAGCAAGTCAATGGGCTGCATTTATCAATATGAACAAATTTATTCGTTTGCAGGAGCATTTTCACAAGAGATGTGGAATTCATGAAAATCCAGTTAGCCAGAAGGAAAAACCTTTCATATCCTATGAGAGTTAGAGTTTCCGTAAGTTTACGTTTAAGGAAACACACTGATGTGAACGTCGATTGGTCGGCTTCGAATAGTATAATTGGTGATCAGTTCCTGCGCTTTTAAATACAGATTATGTTGTCAAGATTAATGATGAAAAAAAAAATTCAAAACAAATCCATATTTTAAGACAAATAAGAATAGCTGTTCAAATACAACAAATGTAATGGCACCCTGTAAAAGGAGGTAGAGCTACTGTGTGTCCATGGTAGCTGACATGCTGCAGTGGCTGAGTTGCATTACTGGAAGATTTAGCGCATGCGTCCAGGAGGTGCTTTTTTTTAACTGGTTTGCGTTCAGGATGTGCTTTTTCACACGCTTTGTGGATGTAAATGAGTGTAAATCAGCTGTGCCACAAACACTCTTGGTAATTTATGGATTACTGCCATTTAGTAAGTACAGCATTACTGAAAATTTTGTAAATTTGGTGGAAAATTGTTTGGCCTACGAAAACTTTTATGCACAACTTTACTAAAAGATTGACAAATGAGGCCCACGGAATGTGAATTGTTAACCAAAGAATTATATATAGATAGGGAAAGTATTTTCTTGCATGTTATTACTGTAGGCGTAATGGGTTTGTCTATTATTAAGACTGCATTTTTGAGTGATTACAGCAGAAGTCCATGTCATTCAGAAGGGTTGCAACTATGTACCCTTTCTCTTAATGTGGACTATCCTGAATGTTTCTACTAGGTCACGGTTCTCACTTATTTTTACTATTATGAAAACATTTATAGAGACAAACGCATGCCAACACCCACACAGACAGGGTTAGAGAGTTCATGCCATTGAATTTCACTAAAGTTTCTTTGTCATCTTAACACCACCAATAGGGAAGGGCTCATATGATTGACAATAGCATTCTGTGTCCTTTAAAATGAGGGACAAGACTAACTTGTTTCCCATCATGCCTCTGCAGTCCCACTACCAGTGAGGATTGTTACTGGAGACTATAATCTGATGTCATTGAGGTTAAAGCTAACCAAAGTCTTAGTGAGGCTAACGGGCATTTACAACGCAAACAGAAGTTTCTTCAAGGCTCAACAGCCTAAATGGTTCCTAACACTAATACCCACTTCCATCATACCTGAGCCTCAAGGTCCAGTGTTGGTCCAGCCTGTTAATGAACAAGCTGTCACAAAATACTACTTACAGCCTTGATCAATGGGCATTCCACATGTTAAGAAAACATGAACAGAACTACCAAGCATTAAAAATACAGGTCATGGTTCCAGTTTCTTCATATCAGCTTCAGCTTGTGTTTTGCTGGTGTTTTATTAAAAATGATTTTCTTGTTCCCACATATTCAACGTATATGTAGGTGTTGTATAGAAAAGCAGCGATTACCTCTTTACTCTGGAAACTTTGTATGTTGGAAGTGGAAACATCAGGATGAAAGTATCCAGATGTAAACATATCTTTTATCCTGTCCAAGGCATCACTTTCCTCAAAACACAAACAGAATACCGATAATGTGTGTTAGAACTGCCAGCAAAAAAATAAACGAAAAAGTCAAGAAATTTAAATGTTCAGTGCAAAGTCCCAACAGACGACCAGTGCTCTGCTTTGCATCAGATTCATCTAGCAGATTATTTACAAGCAGCATGCCATAACCTGATAAAACCTGACATGGACACAGTCAAGAGTGAAATAAGCTATCATCAACCCATCAAGCGTCACAACAATAGCATCCCAACAACTGTATGCAAACAAGTACAAACCCAGCAACGCTCAACGTTCATGGCTGAGGTAAGCTGTGCTCTGTTAACTGGTCTGACTTTGCTTACAGACCACAAGGATATGGCAGAACAACAGAAGACCTCATCATGGTGAGGAGCAGTTATCCAGAGTGTAATCCTGGCAGAACGATACAATCAGATAAAACGCTTAAACCTGACAATTACTTTCTGTTGTCATTCAAATAAGTCAATCTGCACGCAAATGTCTCTGACTAGCTTTGACTTTTTTCTGACTCTTTCTCTTTTTTTTTCTTCCTCTAAAATGAACCTTTCAACTCTGCAGAAAAATAAATTCAAGTGCCGTAAATAGCCAGGGTAATTTTGGTTTGGAGCAGGTCGGTGCGTGCTGACGGCTTTGAGAAGTTTCTATTTTGGCTGTGCGTCTTCTCACCTAGGGCCTGCGGTAAACAATCTGTCAGTGCGTGTGGAAACCAAAAAATGCATCACGAACGTCAATTAGAGTAGCAAAGCGGGCCAAGTTCATCTAGAGGTGACGAGAAACATTGCGTTCTATGCGTGTCTCTCTCTGTCTATGGATTTACTGCCTTCACCTGATTGGTTCATATGATTGTTACCACAACAAACAGAGGAATCATCAGATTTCTGTCTGGTCCATGCAACAAATTAATCAGTGCACCAGAATTCCTGTTTTAAATTAATTACATTTACACACAGCAGCAAGTTACTACAAAGTTACTGATGATTGTTCATTTATGTGGTTTTGCTGTTCCATAACAACTGATTGCTGGAAGGGAGGAGACCAGAAAACAAAGAGTACTTAATTCTAGAATTCGGTTCCAATAACCTATAGGAATCCTTTAAATAATTATTTGTTGGTGATTGAGATAGGGATATTGGGTTTTTTATTTTTTTCATTTTTTACATTTTCAGCAGAGACAACAGCAAAATCATACAGTATGACGACCAAAGTTGGCTACATTTTAAAGAAGAGGTCATCAAATGGTGGACCATGGACCAGCTGCAGACTCAGGAAAAGACATTTGATCAGTGTATGAAAAAACCTAACTGTAGTTCAGTCACTCCGTTTTTTTTATTTTTTTATTTTTTTTATTTTTAATTTGAACAATTGTGGCTTCTGTAGCTAGATCTTCTCACTGTGGCTTTTTGTGTCCAATCACATTATATTACCCATCACATTACACTATATCAAATACCCTCTACAGTCAAAAGTGATTAAAAAAAAGGTTGACAATGAAAGCAAAATGTTTAAAAGAAAAATAAATATATGCATTGATTTATCTGTTCATAGTCTGCCCCTCTACTCAAAAGTGGCAACATGAAGCGCCAGTGTAAAACAAACAATAACTATTTCAAACTGTCTTATTTATAGAGACGAACAAAGCACTAATGGTTAAGCATTAAAAGCTAACTGTTGTGGCTATTCAGTCATGTTATTTGCTTATACAGATCTTTGTAAGCAAGGAATTTTATGTAGCTGGACCTTTGCAATTTTTTAAATACACTGCATTAGTCATAATATGTTTGTGAAATGGTTTGACAAAACTAGGAACTTGATATAATGAGCCTTATATTACCTTCCTATTCATATACTTACAGCCTATAGAATACATTCAACTGTAAAAGATTGGGTCATTTAATATGACTCTGACAGTGTTCAGTACAAATCATGACTGTGGTTGAATTTTGTAGCTAAGGAAGGTAAGATGCCTTGGGCATAGGTTGAACCCTGATGCAAGTTCCAACAGTGACATCAAAAACCACTTTTTAAGGTACAAAATATTTGTAAAGGTGTGCTTATTTACAAGCTAGATACCCATCTATTTTGGCTCATGTCAAACGTTTTCAAACATGCCCAAATCGGTGAGTATCAGGTAAATAAACAAAAACATCTTCTCAACCCCTGATTATGATGTTAACCTACATGCCAAATTCAGAGGCTCTGACACTGCTAAAACAACAGCTTCATTCGTAATAGCTTGTGACAGCTGTGGTAGTCTGAGAGGCCACAAAGCATTGGCACACTCCGCATTACTCAGTGGATGATGTGTGATCCTGTTGTGTGTACTTCCACTTGGGATAAACACATATTGAGTGGTCTTGGTTAGAAGGCTACAACGGTTGGCTGTGATCAAATGAAAATAACTCATTAACATGTTAATGTTAATGAAATGCAAATCATAGGGTCCTGACAGGATCAAGGATCCTGTTGCCCTCCTCAAATCATTGATAGCTCTGAATAAAAGAGCCAGCAGTTAGTGATGTAAAACACCATAAATGCAATGTTTTACAATGCAATATTGGAATGAACCACAATAGCTTTTCTAAGGTTCCTGCAGTACCAGAATTCCCCATCCTCATTGGGTACCAGAACTCTGAGTTCTTCCAAAACTACATTGTTTTTTTCTAATAGGGGCTACCATACACAAAAATGTTCTAAGGAAGGCTCAATGTGTGCTCAATTTATAAGATTATTGTGACCAGGTAGGGGCAACACCACATCATAAAACTTATTTTATAAAATGGACAACTGTTGCTCTCTGAGACAGCAAGATTTGTGACCCTCGAAGTCAAGTGCCCCTGTTATCCAGCTGATATTACACTTTCTGGATGTGTAGCAAGTTTTCCTGCATTATGTGATCAAATACCTGACGTTTTGCTCTCAGGGACAGAACAACCTCAATTTTGTTTCTGTTTTGTGAAGGCCCCTTTTTCCCAAATGCTTGCCAATGATGTCCAAAAAAACCTTGGGGCTTCCATCCATACAGTAATTCAAATGGAAATAACCAATTTGCAAATAACATGGGTTCTAGTCATCTACTCACTTTCTAATGTCCTTGTGAGTGAACTTATGAATTAAATTATTTGAGGCTCTGATTAGATCATTTGACCAGACAATCTGTCTGATAAACACTGGTGTGATTTGACTTATTGTAATGCATAATCACTTTCAGGATTTCTACTCAAAAATTACACAAATGAGTGCCTCTGCAAAAGTATGTGCCAATATACCCTTTTTAAATGCCACACTTTGAATAATTGAGGTCGGTTAGAACCAGAATCAGAAGAGGCCTGTGCTGAGTCAGGGATCTGGACCATCACCCCTAATTCCATAATGGGACACTAGTCCTGGAAATGCCCAGTCTCCCTCCAGTACCATCACACCAGCCTGGACCTTGCCTTACTTTTTGTTGTCTCAGGTGGTCAACCTTGTGCAGTGAGGGATTAGGCGGAGTATAAGGTGAAGAGAAGGAGTATGAGTTGGGCTTCACTCGGAAGGAAGGGTACTAGATGAATGGCCCACTCGCACTCAGTCCACCCCCATGCTTGCTATTTGGGCATGTCTTTAAGTGCTGTTAGTGCTTTGCTTGTAGTTTGAAGAGGGCTTGATGTTGCATTTGGTGGAAATTGTTGAGAGATCACCTCTGGAGGACTGCATGGTGTCATATCAGAGTCCTCAAATCATTCTCCCTTCCCCCTATCCTTCTGCAGCTGATGCTAGACCACACCACTTCCACAGTTATGTATTAACATTTGTACTTACTCCAGTTAATCCTTTCCAATCAAACATCCAATCCTTTCTTCCTCCTACAATTCTTTTGTTGCCTCAGGGCAGTTGGTGGAAACTTGGTTCGGCATCACTTGAATAGTGACATGCTCATATTGTATTGTGCCTTAACAAACAAACATGACAAGATTCTTGGTGGTGCACAGTATAAAAATAACTATGTTTCTTTGCACGATACCACCAGTTCTCTTTGCACAACAGACAATCCTGGGCTCGTGACTGGCGTTAGCAACTTCAAATCCCACTGTTGCCAGAGACCTCCTTGGCCACCTGAGTCCAAGAGAACACAACTGATCGTGGTCTCTGGGTGGGAGGGATGGCACGCTCTCTCTACCTCAATCAAAGGAAAACTAACCATTACTTGGTGTCTGTGCGCTCGTGTATGTGGAAGAGGGCAGACAGAGCTTCCAAGAGTGTTTGGCTGTGCTGTAATGTACTGTATGTCTCGGAGAAATGTCCCAGTGTCCTAGTCTTCACTAGCGGGTTTAAAAAACACACAAAGAAACAAACAAAAACAGACAATCCTTGGTGCCTGCATTTCCCCAAGCAATCCTCCAAATTTATCTTTCCTTTTTTTCCCTTGTGTCTATACAAAACCACCACAGCTAGTCTCTCAGGCACCATCTTGACAAAGTCACATGACAGACAGCGCACGTTTATTTTCATGAGAAAGTAGGATTTGGGGATCAGACTGCCTTCATCTGGGATCTATCCGGCTGACAGATCATGATGTGTGCACACCATTACATCAAGAAAACAACTGATCACAAAAGGATTACAGTTGTGTAGTGTGATCAGTACAGCAATTCTGTGATTCTGAAAGTAGTGTAGTGTCCACTGGGAATTAGTAAATCTCATGATCATGCTTTGTTGCTCTATTTGAAACATTAAAAATGAGATGGTTCTGCTCAATAAGTCAAACTGTGGCTCATAAAAAATAATGCTGGGACTGGGGATTCATTGTGCATGAGACTGCAAATCATGATGTTTACCAGTCAGTTAACATTACAGTTAGCTCTACTCAGTCCACTTGTCCTGAATTCCCTGAACTCTTATTAACTTAACAAGTGTTCTCCATCACGAAAGGCCTGCAAAACCAGCCTGAAAATAGTAGTCAGACAGTAAATGATTAGCACCTACTCTGGGGTGAAAAGCTATGATTAGACAATCAATCCACTGACAGCTGCAGATTTACAGCTCTCCAGTCCCAATAAACTTTGATAGTCACTGCAGGATCCTTACCTGTCACTACTTGTTCAACAGATCTTTCATGCCACTATGGTTTGAGGAAAGTGATTGCCCAGAGGTGTTGGGCATTGTTAACCAATTGATATTTAAAAAAAAAATAATAATAATAAATAAAATAAAATTAATAATAATAATAAGTTTCAGATTGGTTTCCTCAATCTGCGTGAGGTGAGCTTCCTGTTTCAATAAGAAGGGGTTGGTTTAAAGATGTCAATCTTGATTTATTGACTCTGCTAAATCTCCATTTTGTTTTCCCGCAGGACTGCATTTGCTGTTGCATTACTGTGGTTAATTATTCTTTCATCATGGACGACAGCCAGGCTTTCTCTTTTGTAATGCTGCAAAAAAAAAAAAAAAAGAAAAACAGAAAAGCATGCTTCTTCATTAGCCAGTGTGATGTGGGCACAGGCAGTCACTGTAGAACAGGAGGGAGGGAGTAGGGCAAGCCAGAGGGCTTCAGATCTCGTGCAAAACTCATGCGTGAGTAGCTTGTTTAGCTCTTCTTTCAAGTTTAGACAGAAAAAAAAACAAGAGGGAGAGAGGGAGGGAGAGAGGGAAGGAGAGGTGTAGTGTGGATCCTGCCACGCGAACGGGGCTGCAGCGGTGGGCCAGATTAAGGGCATGATTTGGTCGCATGACAGGGAAGAAAAGCAAGCAGATCTCGCTCGGGCTGAATGAGGGCGGCGTTGCGTCAGCCGGAGCGATAAGTGACGGTTTCAGAGCACAGAATGGGGATCAATCATTCCCATCTCTCTTCTCAAACCCTGTTCTCTGGGTGGCACGGAATGGTCAGGAGGAGTGTTAGCGTGTAAAGGTCTAGCAAGAACCTCGGAGCAGATGTAGGCAATGGCTGCTAACGATACTGGCTATGCAAAATCAGACTATTACTAGTGGGATGACGGTTTAGGTTGAGACCAGATCTCTGTATTACACAGAGAAGTTTTGTTTATGAAGGTTTAAAAGCAATAAAATGCATTAACAGGACACCAGAAGGTTCTAATATTATGACAAACAAACCCATTCTCTGGGCAAGTTCAGTTAAATTGATAGAGACTGCAAGATAGCACTCAGTGCTTAGCCTGGACTCGATTAAAACCAACACACTGATTCAGCATTCAGTTTGCTGGTCTTGTTCAACAGCCCCTGCAGACACCAGAGTCGCTTCTACAGCAGGAAAGTGACATCATAAAACTGATGACATCCAATATATTACAACTGCGATAATATTGTGTCTATGATGAGATTATTGAAATGGTTCAATGACACTGATGTCATTTTTCATTGCTGGCAACTTCCAGTGTGTGCCTTTGTAAGAACAAAAATACAGGATTATCCTTTTTAATGGAGTATAAGTTTCATGGCACAGATTTCAACTAATAAAATGCATTGTAGGACCTAAGTTCTAGCCAATTGGGTTGTTCCAGTGTAGCAATTTTGCAGAAGGCTATTCATCACCTGCACCATCACCTACTCCACCCTCTTTACGTGACAATAAACAAACAATAAAGATAAGCAAACCAATATATTATACCCTCTAGTTCTGAGACTGTTTAAACAAACTTTCCAAGGCATTTGAGGTTAAGTTCAGTGATCATCCAGATGATATTTTTGAAGGTAGAAACACCAGATACTACATGATATTAGTATTATAAGTTTCTTTCTCCCATTCATTCAACCTAGAACCTGAGGTCATGACTTTTTAAAATGCTTGTAGCTATATTTTAGGGGTTTTATTTTGAACTGATTTGAATGTTTTATTTGGAAAATCCTAACAGATAATTAGGATTATGCCTATATTCCTACTTTCATGGCATAAATCTTGAAAATGATTTAGGAAACCATTATTTTGTCTCGTGCACAAGGCCGGGCCTCATTTGTAAGCCGTAAATTTTGTGCTATTAACACTTTTAAAACTACATGTTGTAGCCAGCCCTGAATGATTAAAATTACTGTATAGGAGACAGAAATTGAAAATTGACACTGTGACCTTTGTATGAACTTTAGATGACTTATAATGTATGAACAGCCCTTAGGATGATAGGGTGAGTCATGGAAGCATGTTTTAGACCTTATTTTCAAGAATCAGTATGATTTTCCCTGACTTGCCAGACACAGGAACTTGGCACACATGCTGCTGCTGTGTTCCATATGTAGCCTTATCTCAAGGCCTTACTCATCCTATTCTGTTATCAAGATCAACATGGTAAACATCAGCCTTAGCTAAAATACCTGCAACATCCTAATGCTAAACTAATTTCATAACTTTGGCTTGTGATACATCAAATGTGATAGACAGCTAGTTTACCAGATACCACTTAGAAAAGACAAACAAACTGAATTCAAATTAAAATGAATAGTTTGGTAAAGATGATTGCTAACATGTACTGAAAGTGAATAAACAATTCATCAGTTGCTGACTGCAGGCTTCCAGGGAATCCAATCTTGTGTAATATGTACAGGCATTCTAGCATAAAGGAACAACTAATCTGGGTTATATGGTAATACGAAGTAAGTAATAAGGGAAAAGGTAACACTACACTGAGGTTACATTAAATAACCTTATTGACTGCATTAGGTAATATTAACAAAACCCCCAGACTTCACTTTTGCTGTATCCATTTAGCGCACCAAATATATTCATATCTATATCTGTATTTGAATTTAAACCCGAAGTGGGCGTGGGTAAAACAAAACAGGCCAAAATCACTATGCCCCGACAAACACGGAAAAATACAGTTCCTCAACTTCAGCTACATCACTCCAGTTCATAACTGGTCTCGATTAAAGGTGTGCATAGTATTGTTGTATTACTACATAGTATTGTTGTATTACCCTGAGCAGGCAGTTACAGTACGAACGATGTTGTAAATGCGTCCACACATTCATGAGCTTTATATCTGACTGCTCAAGTAAAAACCTCATTCTCACGTGAAGTTTTTGTTGCTTCCTGCATGAGCCCAGTCCCGATGCACACCACTAGTCTCAATCAGACACACTGCACACTTTCCTGGCAAGCTTTCTAAAATACAAATGAACAAACAATAAGTGCATATCTTATTTGTATAGGTTTAGAACACATTATCTTTTCAATATGAATAATGTAATGTTTCCATATGCTCATTTGGCCCAAACTTTAAACCAAAGTGAGTTACTGTATGATTGCACCTGGATACAACTGAGCAGTTGAGGTCTTTGCTCAGTTTGATAGTGCTTGGATTCAAACACAGAACCTTCCAATCAGTAGATCAAACCCTTAACCACTGAACTACCACTTTCCTCAAACCTGGTGTTCCGCAAGGCTCTGTTTTAGGGCCGCCTTATATATACGTTACCACTAGGTACAATTTATGGAATAAAATAAATCAAATAATGCAAGTGTTTTATTCATGCTGAAATTCCTGGTTCGCTCATGTTAACTAATGTCAGTTAAAGGAAGCTTAATTTAAATGGAAGTAGAAGAAAAATGTTGTAGCTAAGAATGTTAATTACGCCCCCACAACGATTTAAACAATTTGTAGCTTTTAAATATGAGCTGTCAGTTGCGTATTATTTACAAATTCTTAATTGTTCCATTCATTGTTGGGCACGCCATCAGGTGTGTCAAAGTGAGTTTTATGAATACTGTCAAATAGATTTAGCTTCATAAGTCAAGCAGTGTGTTGTCTGTCTGGATTTAATCTGATAGTCTTTGTCATGAACACAATGCCTACATGAAAAACCACACACACCCTTCACTGACAAAGACATAATCAACTGTATTTAGAGTACAATGCTGTGAACTCCATGGCATTCGCTACGTATAAGAAACCTTGTCTGCGTCGTTATTTTAATTGACTGGATTAAGGCATTCTTCTCCCAGACCCAAAGGTGAGAAGACCTCAGCACCAAAATAGAAACGGTTCTACTTTCTAGTGCTCAAACTTTCAAATGTCAATGCTTTCACAAAAGATTCGCCGTCAAACAAATGTTTGCGGCCCAGCAATGAGGGAAAAAAAAGTTGTGTTAAAGAGATTATTGAGGAAACTTGGCAGTTCGAGAGTGCCGAGGTCTGTTGGGAAAATCATGTAGTGCATAGTTTAACATTTTCCTGGCTTTGGTACATGATTCAACTAATCAAATTATTTTATTAAGCCTTTCATATGTTGTATTAGCTAAGGCAGGAAAAACACAACCGTCTGGAGCCATGACGTACTGAACTGTATGCAAATTCAAATCCAGACTTGCACGTTATTATTGTAGGATTGTTAAAGTTCCACAGGCGTTCAACACAAAAGGTGTGTAGATAGCCAATATATTTATTTAATCTTATAATGTTTTATTGTAACAATGTCATTTATGTTTGGTGAAGTCAATGGCAAGTAACATTAGCTATATACAGTAACTAGCTATATAACTGTAGAGTAAATCAGAACTAGGGATAATAATTATCTAAATTAACAGTAATCAGAATATATTTTGAAATTAATTTCACTATTATGCGCACTGCTCCTAGTATTACTAAATCCGTGAGCAAGAAATACCACACACGTATCACGTGATTATGTGAGTAATATGTAATCGCATGTGGAAAACATGTGAATGAAGGTGAATTTCAACATGTTATTCCCTGAAATTGCACAAGTGAAGTCAAGGAAACATGTCACATGTTGTGTATGAAGTGGAATAAAAAGCACTACATGTGCAAGTAAATTATATGTGAAAAACAAAGGTGTCATCTGTTTTTGTGCATGAATCATGCTTTTCTTGTAAAACCTAAACAAAACAAGGTTTTCATGACTACTGATAACTACTGCGTTTAACTGTTACTCAAAATGTTTACCTCCGTCTTATATTCAGAGTAGTTTTGGCTGTGACCAAACAAAAGCCAGCTATAAAGAACAGATATTAAACACACAAAATCACATTTGGATTGTTTATTTATTTATTTATTTTTCATTTCATTTATGCTTACACAAAAACTAATCAAATCCTTCTGAAATAACATTGGATAAACCTGAACAGTGTGAAATCAAAGTCATGACCTTGATTTAGTATCTCATTGCCACATTAAACTAATCCACTGTGCACAAAAAATATCAGTAACACTTTCTATAAAGGCCATATGATTAATGAGCTATGAATACATCCATAACATGTAATAATGCATCATAAGATATGATTCACATTGTTATCATTATTTATGAAAAGGCACTACAGTACAGTACAGTTACTTACAGTAATTTGGTAAGTAGGATTAGTATTTGTAGGTAGTGTTTATAACAGGATTACATGCATGTGGCTCCATAGCTCAGTGGTTAGAGCACTGGTTTTGTAAACCAGTGGTCGTGAGTTCAATCCTCACTGGGGCCTTTATGCAAAGCTTTAGGGAAGTGATGGCTCAGTAGTTAAGGCTCTGATCAGAGGTTCAAACTGAGCAAAGCCCTATCTACTCCAGGAGTGATGTATCATGGCTGATCCTGCACTTTGACCAAGATATGCAAAGAAAAAAAAACTAATTTGCTGTCATATATATTTGACAAATAAAGGCTTTCTTCTTAATACAATAATAAAGAAATTCATCCCCGGGTTATGTTTAGCTTGTTATGTTTAAATTCTTTCAGAATTCAGTTTTATACATTTTATAGTGCGATTTCCTGAAAATCTTTCGTCTATAATCCATTTGTTAAAGAAAATCACAGGTCTCGTGATGCCGTGGTGGTGTGATATGGCCCGACACAAAGCGGAGGATCGTTTCCACCCCGAAGTGGATTATTTTTGTGCACAGCAGCATGGTATGAAGTGTGTTATTCTGTCTATACCACAGAAACTTACCAACGATTACAATTTTTCCTTCAGTAATGAATGACATATTGTGCTTTTTTTTATCTGTTTATATTTACATTTCATGTAATGGAACGTCTGCGAGACAAGTTAGTTCCTGTCACTGCTTACATAATAAAAAGTCGTTCCCTCACCAGCCTGTCGCTCCAACAAAATGCAACTTGTCAGGTTACCAAGAACCTGCAAAGCGTAAACTCCTCTGTCCTGAAGACTTACAGAAATTTTACAAAGCATTGTGACATTACAAAACGCTGACACTGGAGACACCTTCCATAAACTTTACATGAACGTCTCTTAACCAAAAACAAAATTCACCACATCAACAAATGATATGCTTTTTTAGCTAAATAAATCTGTTTATTATTAGTTTTAGATTAAGTGGAGCGTCCGCCATGGAAGTCCCCATGCATGAGCTGTTACTATAGAAACGATAACATTTTGACAAATCCGATTCAAGAATTCAGCTGTACTGTGGTATAATGCTATGACGTAGAGTGTTCAAGCGGTTTCAATCGGGAAAGAAATGTACAGCATGAGAAAACGTCGTTATTCTTATTTTTTGTTTTATATTATCATTGACGTGAAGTTTATTTTGCCTTACTGAAAGGAAATTGGAAAAAAAATAACTATGTTAATGTGCAAAATCTTACCATCTGCTGTAGTCGTCACATTCGGTTTTGTTGATGACACGCCCCTAACTCGGAAAGTCATCGAAAAATACGAGTACCGGAGTCGTAATTACGACATTGTGGTGCCGTTCACCTGGCAATCACGATATTTTCAACATCAATTGAATAACAATCCATAATGCATAATACAGATAGCTATTGCATTTTTTAAAAATAAATAATTATAACAATCTCCATAATGCCTCATGAATGCAATATAATTATAATGCATGATTATGTGTTCGTACAGAAGTTCATTATAAATATGACCTTCATAGAAACTGTTACCAAAAAAAATCTCGGCTATTTCGAGGACTTGCTAGTTATGAAATACAAAGCAAGACAACTGCATTACATTAATTAGCTTTCTACACACCTTTTGTGCTGAACACCTGTGGAACTTTAACAAGTCTAAAATAATACGCTGCAAGTCTGGATATGGAAAGACTTTGGGCCTCTTTTTTTTAGTTGATACTCAAGGTGGCAAAACAGCCCTCAGGGCTTTTTCCATTGTAAAAGGCATCATTATGTCAGGTTTATTATAGCTCTGGAAAATTGTTAGAAATCCTAATGCCTATGCTTATTTGCGGGCTGAAATATACTGACAGGAATGTATCACAGTGAGGTGGGTTGTGACAAAAATAAAAGTCAAAAGAATAAAAAGGTATGACTGGAATTCGTTTGGGATTCCACGCATGTCCCTGTTCGACAGTTCAAGTCGAGTCCCTGCTCCGGTGTCTGCGAGAGAGGTTGCTTATCTTAACGCTCGCCTCAAAAAGATGTAATCTCCAATGAAAACATCTTAAACATCAAAAATCTTTATCAGCCACCTCGCACGCACAGCCTCGGTGTGTTTGTTAAGTCTGACAGAGATTACGCCAACTGGCTGAGTAGTGTGTGTGTGTTGCAGGTGAAAGCCTCAGGTAGATTAAACTATTGTGAGACAGTTGAAGGTAATTATCTACGACAGTTTACATTATTCGGATTCCTCAGAGTGTTCTTGAACGGATGATTGGTTTTTTTTTTCTGCGATTTTCCAAGCTGTCAAAAGAAAAACACCTTATCTTAACTATTCTAGATGTGTTTGTCTGCTTTTGTCACCACTTGTAGTTATGAATGTATGACATTTTTTCTTAAGAAAAAAACAAAACAAAACACACATTTCAGGACACTGATTCACTTTTCAAATTGTGCTTCATTTCAAAAGGTACAAGGCCTCACCCAAATGTACAAGAGGAAAAAAATAAGTACTTTCCATGACATGTGCAGCCTACAAGGTTACGTCTGAATATTTGAGTAACATTAAACTTTCTTTAATAAAGTTTTAATGTTCTAATGCTTTCCACATTTGTGGCAAAGATGTACATATACAGTGCCCTCCACTAATGTGCAGCAATTATCCATGAGAGCAGAGTATGTTTGTGATTTTTTTAACAAAAGATCAAAAGGTTAAACAATAAAGACAATTTTTCACAGCTTTCTTTGCTCATATTTACCAAGGGTGCCAATATTAGTGGAGGGCACTGTATGCCGGACGTAAAATGATATTATTCAAGTCTAAATAGCATCTTTAATTTCTCTCAATATGTTTAACCTGTAATAAGCAGGAGACTTACAGTATCTTGCTCTGCTCAAGAGCAAGCTATAGTTACATCATCAAGGTATGTCATGTCACACCACTGTGAAATGCATGAAGTTCAGCAAAAGTGAATAAGGAGTAGTTATTTTCTTTTCTGATTGTTGAACCTACCTGTCCACTGGGTAACTATGAATAAAAAAATTAAAGCCAGGACACAAAATCTGCTTGTCCAGGATGAGAGGTTGATGGATTTGTCCTCCCCTGTCAATAATGAATATGGCACACACATCTAGGCAACACTGACATAATGTTTCTCTCAAATGATATGTCAACAATGAAAACATCGTTTGGGAAGTAGTTGGCACAACAATGATCGTGGACCCCTGGAATGATGGTTGGAACCCTGGGTGGGGTGCCACCCCATTGCAGGGCACAATTGCACACATGTTCACACACTATGGACAATTTGGAAATGCCAGTCAGCCTGCAACACATATCTTTGGACTGGGGAGGAAGCCAGAGTACCTGGAGGAACGCCCCAAAGCAGGGGGAGAACATGCAAGCTCCATGCACAGAGCATGGAGGTGGGATTCAAACCCCCAACCCATTAAGTAAGAGGCAAAAGTGTTAACCAATAAGCCACCGTGCCCCCATAATATCATATATGATATCAGTAAGCATGGCTATATTCATTCATCTACAGTAAGCACTTTATCCTGGTCACGGTCATGGTGGATCCGGAGCAGTGGCGGTGTGAGGCAGGAATACATCTTGGAAGAGACACCATTTCATTGCAGTGAAGCACACATTCATTCACAACACGTAGCAAAGCCACCTTCCTGCATTGGGGAGTAGAAGAAAACCAGAGAACTCGGAGGAAACACACATAGACATGAAAACATTTGAAAGTAACCCCTGAAACCAGGGACTCTGGAGACGTCAGGTGGCGACGCTACACCACCCTGACATGGTCTTATTATATAATAATGTCCTAAATGGTTTAAATATGTTAGGTTGTTGGTGGGAGCTGGTATTCATTACTTTTTAAACACCATGTCTATAATGTTTACTCTATATACGCACTGTTCAATGAAAAAAAAAAAATCATACGAAAGTGAACAAAACCAAAGTACTTCCATAAAGCAGTATCGGCCCACATGCCGAGCCGTTCCCACTGACTGATCTCTCATCAGCTATGGATTCCATGATATTACAAACGTCAGCTGTTTACCCAAGTGCAGCTTCATCAAAGGCCGTGTGATTAAACATGGGGCCTCCCCTGCAGGGTGTTTGAGTTTGGCGTTTTAGTGGACTGTTTGGTTTCACCATCGGCTTCCTGAAGCTCCATTGAAGACTCTGTGGCACAGATCTGAAAGAACGGTGACAAAAGCTCCGTCTGAGCCGTGCGACCATTCATCCTGTTTAACCCCTATCATGAAAGGTTGTGTTTTCTTTAAACTAGCAGATCATACAGTATGCAGCTCTGCTGGTTCCATGTTGTACTCTTGAGCCTTTTCAATGGTTAGTTTGTTCAGGGTGTGCAGGAAATGCAGACATTTACTGTAAGAACTTTGTTTTCTCAGGGTCCTGCTAATCTTTTGTTGACCTTTGACACAAATTAGCCGGTCTTTACTACTTTATTAAGATTTGTTATGAAACAACCTGAGAAATTCTTAGAACCACTGAGGTTGATGTGGTAGGATATATTTTATTCAATACAAAAAAAAAAAAAAAAAAAAAAAAAAATGTCAGAAGAAAGGGTATGAATGTCAACCTTAAACAGTACCCTTAACCTTCAGGTGTATTCATATAAATTGTTATGTATGTAGATTGTTATGAATTCGTGAGATGATGATACATTATTACAGTATTCTCGTACTTATCAGTAACTCAAGTTACCATTATGAATCCTTTATGATTGTGCACGAACACAGGAACGCACTTATTGAAAGACACCTACACCAACTGGGTGTCAAGTCCGTAATGGTGCCAAATCTCTTCCGAAAAGCAAGCACGGTAAACAGAAAAGTTGTGTTTGCCATTAGTCCCTCTTTCAATTAAACTACACAACTGTCATTTGTCCTTTTGTGTACTTTGTACTTTTATTGGATGAAGTTAATTTAATTTATTTACATCTACTATCGAATCCGAAGGCATTCTGAAAAATCAGTGAAAGAGAAAGTAATTCATGGCATTCCATGTTTATTACATTTGCTATTGTGTTTCAGATTCGCCTTGAGGTCATTCTTATGAATAGACAGCGAAGAGGGTTTGAATAATTTCACGCCAATGCACATGAAATCTAGAGGGCGTGTCACTCTGTCAGGCGTAATCACCTGACACGACTGTCACTAATAGGCTGCATGAATCTACAGTCTAATCTAGGAAGAAATCAGCCCCAGCCTCTGATTCAATGCATTTTGTGCATCGTGTTTCACTGGTGCTGTTGTTCTCGGTTCCACAAAAGTAAAAAATTATTTCCTTCAAACCATTTAACAGAAACTGCGACGATATGGATGTCAATGATGTAGCCATTTAAATGTATTTTTTTCCTTCAAAAAGAAGGAGGGCTTATCCCTGCTATCCCATTATATAAGCCCTGGTATGAACAACACAGAACAGCTTTGGGACTATTTCCTTAATCGATTAGCAGAATATAACAACAATAATGACTGAAAAGTAAATAATACTTGAGTACTATTCATTCTCTAAAAAAAACACACATCTGAGGTGAGGGTAATGAATAGTAATCAAAATAAAAACCGACATTTTTAACAGCTTAGTCACGCGAAACCCCTAAGCTAAACCATTATGCCTTCTGTCAAATATCGAAACTATCGAGCGCTTTCCTGGAGACTGGCAGCAGAGGCAGTAAATGAAAGTCATAAATCTTTCTCTCCGGTTCTGTGTACAGTGCAGGCTCTTCAATGAAGAACCCGAAGAAGCCCATCATCACCCCTGTGCTCACGGTTGTTTATGTTCGGACCTGCTGGTTGCGCTCTCCAAATTACTGGAAGCAATTTTATCCTGGAAAGCCACGCGTAAACACATTGGGGGGAAATTAGAGGGTGCACATGTCTGTAAGCTCCGCTGCCACGCTCTGATTTACAGCAGAACCTGGCCTGCACAGCGCCTTGCTACAGACCACACTACGCGCATTGTTTATTTGGACATGGCGGCTGAGAGCGAGCGGAGCTTCGGGCCAGCTTTTCATGGAGGAATACCCATCGTGGCATTCCTCGCCTAGTGAAAATTATTCTCTTCCTACAGAGTTGGGCCACAGTAGGTCAGTGTCAGGATAATGAGGGATTTACGTAGAACTCCGAGTGGAGTCGGACCTTTCCCTGAAATAACCAGAACACAGTTTGTACTAGGATCACTAGTATGGTCTTCCTCAAATGCTGAATAGTACAAAAATAAAGATTTTAAATGTATAGGTGTCAAAACTGACAGCAAAAAAACGTTACCCATTACAGGCATTTAAACAGTAACCTAGATGGAACCTGGACATGGATTATGTTTCATACATTTTCACATGTAGTGCATGTGGTTTTTCTTTCTCATGGTTAATTGATTTTAACATGATTTTTTATGCATTTTTTATGCATTCCCTTTTTACAAATGAGTAATTTCTCATGCCATTTTATTTAAACTCATGATTTATTTATTTTTTTAACACAATTTATTTTTTACGTGATTTGTTTATACACAATTTCTTTATTTTCAGATTTTTACAGTCATTTTTTATGTGATTTTTTTTTCCAAATAATTCATTTATTTAAATATTTAAATATTTAATTTTTTTTACACGATTAATTTATTTTCACGTCTTTTTTTTTCCCCACATAATTTTTCCACGTGATTCTTTTATCTGATTAATTTCTATTTGTATGTGATTTTTTTTCCCAAATGATTCATTTATTTTCATGACTTCTTTATATCACTTTTTTTTTTTTACCACATGATTATTTTCACGTGTTTTTTTCACATAATAAATTTTTCAATTTTTTTTTTTTTTAACAAATGTTTTATTTTTTAATTTCACGTGCAATTTTTTTACTCATTATTTATTTTTTTGATTCTTTTCACACGATTAACCACCTTCACACAATTCCTTCATTTTCACGATACATTTCTTTTCATAATGATCTCATGATTCTTTTCGTGTGATCCTTTTCACGATTCATTTATTTTGTTAAATGTACACACGCACACACAAACACACTAAAGCTTTCGGTATTGAATGAGTTCTTTAATATTTAATATTACTTATAGTACCTCAGCACCAACCTTTAGTATATTTGATACATCTTATAAAAAAGTACCATCGTGTAAATCTGAAATGTCATTCTGTTTTGGGTTCTTTCTGTCGTCCTTCTGTTTTTGTTTTTTTTCTGCTCGGGCAAATGTATGAGGTTACCTTCATTCAAGAAAATGCTGCATCATCCTGAACGAGCGTTGTTCATTGTTTGCCTGTTTGGCTGTTGCATTTGTGAAACCAGCAATCAAGAATCCAAAATAAATAAATAAATAAATAAATAGCTATGAGTGTTGTTTACATTCAGAAATCTCAGTTTATCTCAGTTAATATGTATCCATGGCTTACATGTGGGTTTAACCCTTGCGTACGTCCTGCATGCACCTATAGGGAATTCCACCAGAGTTACAGATCTCAGTGACACTGACATTTTCGCACATCAGTCCCGTCAAACACGACGTGAGGGATAAACCAGCTTAGCTGCACCCACTCTCGAGCTGATTAGACAAAACAAACAACTTCACTCATATTTGAGATAGCTGAGCACCTTGTTTGCTCAGTCTGAGTTATTTTTGGGGAAGCGTGTTTACTTTAGGACAACGATTATGAAAATAGTTGTGATGTTTGACATTTGTAAGTGTCACAAAAGGGGATTTTTCTACTCGACAAACAGTTGAATCGAATAACTGACTACATCCAGTTGGACTCCTGAGGGAACATCTCAACAGATCTTTACAGACAATTCATTCCACTATTGTGTGTGTGTGTGTGTGTGTGTGTGTGTGTGTGTGTGTGTGTGCGTGTGCTGTCTCTGTTTTCTCTCAAGCGTCACACCCTGAAAAAGGCTAAACAGTTTTTTTCTTAGGAAACAAAGAAAAGCACTGTATTGGAGCCACTCATACACAGTGCCATAGAGGCGTTTACACCACGGCGCTGCCGAATTCTCGATCCTGATTGGTCAGAAGCTGTTGATTAATTTTCTGTAACAGCAGCTCTGACAATAGTGCTGGCTGCAGTTCAAATCACAGGTTTATATTCATTCTGAAACCTTTAAAAAAAAAAAAAACATGCTGCTGTATTATCGTTTTCAGTAAGCATATGTTTATTTAAGGCTTATATAAGGAGTCTCCAGTGTCAGCACTTTGCAACAGTATTTATTTATTTTTTTTCCAACATTAGAAATCTTTAGGATAGAGAACTCCTCTGACATGACAACATGACAAGCTGTGACACTGAATGACATAAATGTACCAATAAATGGATAAAAGGCATGACGTGTCCTTATGTAATTCATAAACATTCCAATTGCTGGCAAAAACAGGAATTAAGCCCTTCAGGACTAATGTTATAGGACAGGGGAGGACTGGCAACAAAAAGCAGCCCGGGAATTTGCTGTCAAGCGGCCCCAATTTGACAGACCAAATTAATTTCTACTGTTTGTTTTAAGCTAATATGTAAAACGATGAAAGTGTCGCTGCAGCTAAGATGACCTATTGAATATCTGTATATAGGCTATATAATGCCAGGGTTAGGTAAAAAAGACAAGTTGGGTTACTGATCGGAAGGTCGTGAGATCAAATCCCAGCATCACAACTGCTGGGCCCTTGAGCAAGGCCCTTAACCCTCAACTGCTCAGTTGTATAAAAAATAATAATAAAGAGATAAATGTAGGGCATCAGCCAAATGCCGTAAATGTAAGACCGGAAACTTCCCAATGGCTAGTCTGTGCCTGTTATAGGAAAAGAATCAACTTTGGTGTGGTAACTCACTGCCCCGTTGTTGATTATTTTCCTACAACAGCACACCCCCATGTGTGTGGTTTATTTCTTTACATAATAAACATGATCAACCTGCAAAGTTGTATTCATTCATTAAGTTTTCTTAAGATACACCATAATACACATGCACTCAGTGAACAACCTGATAAAACATCTTAAACATAAAAACTCAGCACTATAAACTCATCGCAAGTAATATGCTGGCTAGTAGGTGAATGGGAAGATATCAGCTTTTATCCAGTACATTGTCCTTGAAGATGAACCACTATTGGTTATTGACGATGAAGGATTCTGAACAAAAACAAAATGTACTTTACTTAATGCTCCTCTCGATCCAAGTTAACTAATGTAGTAGCTAGCTATGGCATGCCATTTAAAATCAACTAGCTCTAATGTTATAAAGAAAGAGCACTTTTCATGGCCGGTATTTAACCCGAGAAAAATAAACAGAGTTGAATAAAATGTTCAACTAGGTCCCTGATTATTTACAGATACTTGTACAGGCTGATACTTAGTACTTAGCACACTCAACACTGAATAGGCGAGAGAAAATATCTACAGATGACGCTAGGTGAGGGAAAATATCAACTCTTACCCAGTATGTTGTTCTTGAAGATCAGCTGCTATTGGTTATTGACAACGAGGGATTCTGACACAGCAAAAACGATATTGTACTTCACTTACAGCTGTACATAAACTTTTCCGAAGTGAAACAAAACCTGCTATTCTCGATTCTAGCTAACTACTGTAGCTAACTAACACATTTAATTGAAAATCAACTCACAGAGAATACGATTAGTAGCGTAAACACATGTGAGTGATTATCATGGCCACGATTTACCCTGAGAAATGTAAACAGAGCTAAACAATACGTTTAACGACGTTCCTGACTGACTTATACTCATTTCAGTATCAGTATCAGTACTGACTAGTACCTAAAAAAACATGTACTCGTGCTTGTTCTCAGGAATCTACAGATGACGCTAGGTGAGGAAAATAACAGCCTTTAAATTAGAGTTGTATGTTGTTCATGACAATCATATTTAGTCCAAAATATGTTACTCATATCAGGATCAGTCTCAGTATCTAGGAGTAGCAAAAAACTCGTAAAAACAGTGTCCTTACATACCAAACCTACAGTAATTTATCTCATTTACGGCATTTGGCAGACACCCTTATCCAGAGCGACTTACATTTATGTCATTTATACAACTGAGCAGTTGAAAGTTAAGGGCCTTGCTCAAGGGCCCACAGTGGCAGCTTGGCAGTACTGGGATTTGAACTCATGACCTTCTGACCAGTAGTCCAACATCCTAACCACTGAGCTACCTAGGCCAATCTCCAAATGTCACGATTAAGATTACAAAACCCCCTCTTTCCTTCAGGAACTGATAAAGATACAGTACATTTTTTGCCCAACACCCGTCATTCAAGTCATTCTTGCTTATTTCTACTTCTTCTCATGCATTACACGTACTGTACATGAACACAATGACAGGTGGATCATTCCGTTTCGTTTCCAACAAAGCACCTCATTCTCAGTAATAATTCCATCGCCCATGTTTTTAGAGGAACTTTTTAATAGGCCTGAATGTGTGAATTCTGTCACCAGCATAAACGGTGAACACCCCACACCTCAAGGGCAATCCAAACAACACACGAGACGTGCGAGAGGAAGATAAACATGAACATCGCGAACACGTCGGACCTTTGTCATTGTGCTGCAGGATTACTGCGAAGCTGCGAGTCAACGCGTGGCTCTCTGAAAAACACTGACTTCACCTGAGCTTGGGTGTCATCAGCGGTGAAAACAGATTACCCCACTGAGCCGCCCTCTCATTACACTACACACACACACAAACACACACACCTCTGTCCGCTTGTAATACCCCACATTCCTTGACTATCGTATTGCTCAAATTTCCCCTTCAACATACAGTACGTCTCTAAATATCAGTCCGAGAGTAAAGAGTTAAGAGCTAGCACTCGGGCGATTGGCCTTGACTGTCGTCTCGGATAAGAATGCCGTCAGTCAGAAGACAGGAATGCAGACATCGCTCCACGCTGCTACACGAGCGCACAAGATAGCAGCAGCGTGTGAAAAGAAATGTGAGGTTGGTGCCATTAAAAAGGTCACAACCTTTCCACAATCAGGGCGTGAAGCGTTAGTGCATGTTTTTCTCAGAGACATGCCCAGGAACAGCCCCGGATCACAAACACTTCCTGCTACCACCATTATGTCAAATACTCCAAGAGTCAAACATCACCCTGAAGCTGGGTTTACACACAGGCCTTGTGATTTTCCACTTATATTCTATTATTAACCCAGGCATCTTATCATCTTCAATTAAAACTTCTGAATCTGAATCATTACACAATAAAGCAATCTGAACTAAAACCATCCACAGGATTCACTTATACTTATGTGTGAATTTTTCATATGATTCATTTACAGTATTTTAACATATGATTCATGATTCATTTTTAAAAATTACGATGCACTTGGTTTCACATGTGATTCACTTATTTCACGTGATTATTAATTTTTTTTAAATAAACTATTTATTTATTTTCAGGAGTGATGTATTTGACATGATTCATTTACAGTGTTTTAACATATGATTTTTTTAAACACATGATTCATGATTCATTTTTAATGAACAATGCACATAGTTTCACGTGATTCACTTATTTTCACCTGTTTTTTTTTGTTTTGTTTTGTTTTGTTTTTTTTAAATAAATGATTTATTTATTTTCAGGTGTCATTGTATTTGACATAATTTACACTGTTTTAACATATGATTTTATTTATTTATTTATTTATTTATTTATTACAAATGATTCATGGTTCATTTTTATGAATGATTCATTTATTTTCACGTAATTTTTTTTTAATGATTCAATAATTTCAACGTGATTTTTACACAATTCATTTAATTTCATTTGTAAAATTATATATATATATATATATATATATATATATATATATATATGATTCACTTGTTTTCAGGTATGATTTATTTGACATGATTCATTTGCAATATTTTAACGTGATTTTTTTTTTTTTTTTTTACAAATGATTCATGGTTCATTTTTATAAATGATGCACTTATTTTCATGGGATTTTTAGATATGATTAATTTATTTTCATGTAATTTATTAAACAAATGATTCAATCATGTAAAATCAACATGTTTTTTACATGATTCGTTTAATTTCACGTAATTATTATTATTTTTTTTTATAAATGATTCACTTATTTTCACGTGATTTAAAAAAAATGCATTTTTTTAGTGACAATTTTTGTTTTAAATAAATGATTCACTTATTTTCACATTTGATTTTTTTTTAATGTCTCAATTACTTCTACGTGTGATTTTTACACATTATTCATTTATATTTATGACTCGTTTATTTTCAGATATGATTTTTCCCCAATTCATCTATAGTTGTTTAACATGTGACTTTTACACGATTTATTTATTTTCACAGGTGATTTTTTTCCACCTCATTCAATTATATTCATATAGAATTATTTAACATGAGATATTTATTTTGAAGTCTGATTTTTGTGATTTTTAA
Source organism: Cranoglanis bouderius (assembly GCA_023630585.1). NCBI lineage: Eukaryota > Metazoa > Chordata > Actinopteri > Siluriformes > Cranoglanididae > Cranoglanis > Cranoglanis bouderius. The sequence continues at coordinate 4,431,272 of CM042568.1, forward strand.
AATAAATAATGCACTTATCATATGATTAAAAAAAATGATTCACTTCTTTTTGCATGTGATTGTTTCACGTCAATTGACTTCATTCATTTTTAAGCATGATTAATGTAATTTTACGTGTGTGTGTGTGTGTGTGTGTGTGTGTGTGTGTGTGTGTGTGTGTGTGTGTGTGTGTTCATTTCTTTTCACATGTGATTTGTTTTCACATGTAGGTTATCCAGGTTTCATTTTTCCAAATGTTATTTTCTGGCATGTTTTATTTTAACATGTGACCCCATATTGTTCACATGTGTGTTTATGTGGTCACTTTCAGGTCATAACAGGTTGAAATGTACCTTCATATGTTCTTCACGTGTTATTCACATACTCACATGTTGAAAAGCCCATGATGACATGAAAATGAAATGTGCGTGATTTGGTTACAAAAGGTACAAAGGGTAATGTTTGGGTTAGGACCGGGTTACCATTCGTACAACTTCCTTTTGTGCGAAATCAAAAACAAAATCCAACCCGCATGCCCTCACTTGTTCGAATTTGTACAAATCTCTTATGAAATCAGGTTACACACTCTAGATTGAGCCACCGATTAAGCCATTCGATACATTCTAAGTGCTGAAACACAATATCCGAAGTTCATCCCTGCTCTTCTTCTCATATCTGTAAAGATAAATTCCCTCGGCATTAAAGTGCATGTTGCTCAAAAACAATCCGCATGAGAAACAATACCGTGACAGCGTGTGATTAGCACTTTACCACATTCGCCGTCTTTCATAAGCTCATGAATGTCACGAGTGACAAAACGTTATGTTATTACTCCATACACTTGTGTCAGACGTTGCTATGATATATCACAGTCGTGCCAGGGCACGCACAATCTCTCTTATTTCAGATGCAGACTTAACGCTACAGTTATCCGCTTTTATTTGTTTTTGTTATTTGTATTACTGTACATACAAACACTTCATGTTGGTTAATCAGTTATTTAAATTGTAGTTTAAATTGGAAAGAAAGCAGAGTGTATCTGCAATTTCATCAATTAATTTTTCATCATTTTGTCTTGAAGAAGAAGAAGAAGAAGAAGAAGAAGAAGAAGAAGAAGAAAGGTTGTGCTGTTATAGGAAAATAACCAACATGATGGTGTGATGAACTACAAAGTTGATTATTTTCCTATTACAGCATGCCTTGAATTGTGTTATTCCTCTTACACTACAACAGTTTTGAAACTTCAGCAAACTCATTGACCTGAGACATGTACGGGTTCTAGATTTGACCATTTTCCTTAAGAGTGTAGCTTTTTAAAACCTTGAATTGTTCTTATTATTATCTGCTTTGTAACCATGCTATACTGAACACTTTGAATATCTCCTACATATTTTATGAAACTTAAGAGATTTTAAAAAGAAAAAAAAAAGAAAAAAGAAATGCTGATGGTTCTTTAAGGGTTCCTTAAGGGTTCATAGCTTCCTAAACATGTGCTACTTGGAATTCCACATCATAAGCAAACATTATTTCTTTCATATTTTCATTCCTGCACTGAAGACCAACCAAAGGACATGTACAGGTTCTAGATTTAACCTTTTCCCTACACTATCCCTTATACACTTTTCCTTATACACTCTTCCCTATACACTTTTCCATATACATTTTCCCCAATACACCCTTCCCTTTACACTCTTCCCTATACACTTTTCCTTATACACTCTTTCACCTATACATTTTCCCCTATATTCTTTTCCCTATACATCTTACTTATTCACTTTTTCCCTATACACTCTTCTGCTACACTTTTCCCCTATACACGCTTTCCTATTCACTTTCCCCTACACATTCTTCCCTATACACTTTTCCCCTATATTCTTTTCCCTATACACTCTTCCTTATACACTTTTTCCCTACACACTCTTCCCCTACACTTTTCTCTATACACTTTTCCCCTATACATTCTTCCCTATACACTTCTCCTCTATATTCTTTTCCCTATACACTCTTCCTTACACTTTTTCCCTACACACTCTTCCCCTACACTTTTCTCTATACACTTTTCCCCTATACATTCTTCCCTATACACTTTTCCCCTATACATTCTTCCCTATACACTTCTCCCCTATATTCTTTTCCCTATACACTCTTCCTTATACACTTTCCCCTATACACTTTTCCCCTATACACTCTTTCCCTACACTTTTCTCTATACACTTTTCCCCTATACACTCTTTCCTATTCATTTTTCCACTACACATTTTTCCCTATACACTTTTCCTTATACACTCTTCCCTATACACTTTACCCCTATACACTCTTTCACCCATACACTTTCCCCTATACTCTTTACCCTATACACTCTTCCCTATGCATTCTTCCGAATACACTTTTCCCTATATTCTTTAGGGAAAAGAATATAGGGAAAAAGTGTATAGAGGAAAGTGTATAAGGAAAAGTGTATAGGGAATACACTCTTCCTTATACACTTTTCCCTATTCACTTTTCCCTATACACTTTTCCTTATACACTCTTCTTATACACTTTTCCCCTATACTCTTTTCCATATGCACTTTTCCCTATACAATTTTCCCTATATACTCTTCCCTGTGCACTTTCCCTACAGTTTCCCCTATACACTTTTCCTCTGTACACTTTCCTATACAATTTTCCCTTATATACTTTCCCCCTATACTCTTTTCCCTATACACTATTTGTAGGGTTATGGCTCTGGCACTGAAGGACAACCAAATGACACATATGGGTTCAGGATTTAACCTTTTTACCTAAAAGTGTAGCTTGTCCAACACTCTTGTTGGAAACATGTTATGTTTATCATCTGTTGTGTGATCAATCTTGAGATTAGTCAAATGGTAAACATTTAACTGATTAAACCATTTCGAAATACATAAACAAGTCTCAATAATTATAATGAACAAATCATATTACAAATTGCATGGAATGTGTCTGAACTGAAGTTTGAAGGGCTTATCAGGAAGTTTCTTATTTTTTTTATTCCTTAATTTTTTAATTTCTCTGTCAGAAGAATAAATCCGATTTCATAACAGTGTAACAGTGGCACCCTGCAAATGCTAACCGTTCCTTGACCAACCCCAACGCCTCGGCGCATATTTGTTTAAGAAATCAAAACTGACGCACTGGGACATATTCTTCTCAAACCTGTCAGGTCCATCCGTTATTGACACAAGATCTGCCTACACGCTTTTCAAAAGGTGTAATTTAAGCTGAACACACACACACACGCGCGCGCGCTTAACCTGTGTGATGACCTCCGTTTTGCCCACACCTTTTACGCACGTTATTTAGGTTACGCATATCTCTAGTCAGTAGTCATAAATTATTTCCATAACACAATAATCTTTACAGGTTACTTACATAAATCTCTATGAAAGCGTCTGCGTAACAACAAAATGCACCGACACACACAACCCCCTCCCCCACCCATTTTTAAAATATGCCTGGTAAGCGCACGCCACCTGCCTGTGTGCCATGAAATTCCTGCTCTGCACAGGTGAGCGCGCAGGTAAAGCAGGTGATCTGAAGAATTGCAGCCTCTTTAGAAATCATTCAGCTGAGTACATTTAAGGAACACCGTTTTATTTCTGATTAATGCTATAAATATAAAGTGAGTGCAGTTTGTCGTTTCTTTTCTTTTCTTTTTTTTTTTTTTTTAAGTGTAATTTAAAAAAACGTATTTATTTCTTCTCGTGAGTCAGGTTGAATAAAGCTCGAGGCTCCGCCTCCGTAGGCAGGTCTCGAGGTGTCGGAGCTCTATATTAGACAGCTCTCTTTCACATATTATGTGTCTTCGCACTTGTGCAGGTAGAGATTCAGCTGCTCTTACACGCGAAGTTTGAGAAGTTTGATCGCAAGCCTGGTTAAACCCCCAAACAAACCAACTCGGTGAACAGCGGGGATTTTATTCTTCTTATTATTTTTCTCCTCTAAACTTGTCTGTGAGCGCAGGACTTGTGATCATGAAGCTGGAGGTTTTCCGCGGCGCGCATCACCACGCGAAAGCACCGGAGACGTGCAGCGACGCCGAGACCAGCGTGCCGTCTCCGCTCTCCGGGGAAGACGAACTGGGATCAGATGGCGACTGCGCAGCACACAGCCCGTGCGCACCTGTCGCGTCTTCCGCCGCCATGTCCTCTGCAGCAGCGCGCATCGAGGGCAAGGACAAGGGCAAGCCGTACACGCGCAGACCAAAGCCGCCGTACTCGTACATCGCCCTGATCGCCATGGCCATCCGCGACTCCAGCTCGGGCCGCCTGACGCTCGCCGAGATCAACGACTACCTCATGCGCAAGTTCCCGTTCTTCCGCGGCACGTACACGGGCTGGCGCAACTCAGTGCGCCACAATCTGTCGCTGAATGATTGCTTCCTGAAGGTGCTGCGCGACCCCTCACGCCCCTGGGGCAAAGACAACTACTGGATGCTGAACCCGCACAGCGAGTACACGTTTGCCGACGGCGTGTTCCGGCGACGCAGGAAGCGCATCGGCAAAAAAGCGGGCAGGGAGCAGGACGAGAGCGCAAACCGGGCCTCCACGGACTCTATAAACGCGCCCTCAGCCGCAACCAAGTTCACAAGCCCGTTCGCCATCGACAGCATCCTGAGCCGACCTTTCCGTAAAAGGGAGCAGCCGGAGCACTGCGCGCCAGAGGACGTCGCTGCGGCCACTTGGCCCGGGTGCGTCCCCATGCCGGCGCCTTACGTCACGCGCGGCGCACCGCTTCAAGCCCTGGTAGATACGAGCGCCGCGGTGCACACACTCCGCGCCTACGGCATGATGGGCGTCGCGTTTGAGGACTTGGCCGCTGGGGTCCGGCATGACAGAGACTTTCTCAGCGTACCTCTGAGCTCAGAGCGCCTTCCGGTCCCGAGGGTCACAACGACCACCGCACACGCGTCCACCAAAGCCGGAGCCTTCCACCCGTTTCAAATAGACTACTTATTATCCTAATGGCGCGCAGGACAATGTTTTCTTTTGGCACTTTATACGTACTGTACTTGCTTATGGACTTTAAACAGAATACATTTCATCAAGAAGTTGCCACCAGTGGACTTGGGAACTTTGGTATAAAATGGAGTAAATGCACAAATACAGGAGATGATTCTTCCCTGTCAGTAAATACTGTTGTATAATAATGTTAAATCATGTATTTATGATGTGCCGTTGGTCATTTTTTTTTCCTCCTGTGTGTTTTGCTTGTTCGGAATGTTGCTGCAATCGGGATTTTTCACTTTGCTTTTGCTCTGTCGTCTCTGAAAGCAATGACACTGACAGCAAGGTTGTTGTTGTTGTTGTTTGTTTGTTTGTTTGTTTGTTTGTTTGTTTGTTTGTTAAATAAAAAGGTCAGCTAAAAGGTACAATGACAAGCTCAGCTCTGCCTGTAAACTGGACAGCACTGCTAATGTCTACTGAAAAGAATGCATGAGGATTTTTATAATGAGCAATAAACATTTATTTCCGTAGCAAAGGGGAAAAACGTGGCAAGTGATTTTATTTTTTTATGAGACATGTTGTGAAATGATGTGATGACTTTCAAGAAAGTAAAAGATGGCGAAATGATATAGGCTACACAAAAACATTAAACGATCTGGGGGGGCGGGGCGCAAAAGGTTATGGGTGTGTGTGTGTGTGTGTGTGTGTGTGTGTGTGTGTGTGTGTGTGTGTGTGTGTGTGTGTGTGTTATTTTGTTTGTTTGTTTATAAGAATATTCACTGGCATTTTTGTGGAGAATGTGCACAGGGAAAGTGTTGGTATACACTAATAATTTGTCAGTTAAATATATTGTAAAGGAAAAGGCCCTTTAATGAGGCCCATGACTCACATAATCTAGTAATAATAAAATATTATATAATATTACAATTCCAACAACACTAGTGATATCCTGTAAATGAATATAACAATAATACTTTTAAATTTTTTTTTTTTTTTTTTTTTTTTTTTTAGCCATTTGGGGCTTCATTTAAATATGTAAACACACTCTCAGCTCATCTAACTAAATCTAGACCTCTAAGAGATCCTAAATGTTATGTATATCATGATAATATGTTTTTTTTAAAAGGTGGAGGTTGAAGGTTCGAGATGCTGTCCACGGTCCTGAACCCAAATCAGGGTCAAAGCCATTAATTAATGGATTTTGTTCTTAAGATTTAACCTTTTAACATGATCAGACCAAGCTATGTCATCGTTACATTCTCAAGAATGTCATAAAAGAGAAACAAAAGGACAAACTCTACAGACATAACCAAAGCAGTAAACTAAAAACAACATGTTAAAATCCCCCTGAAGCGACCCCTCCATGAGGACACGCCCACTTCAACAACTTTGACTTAAAGCTTGGGTTTAGGCCGGATTGACCAAGTCGTGATCACTAACACATAAAATAAAATCATCACATTTTAATGGACATTTTGGCTTCAGCTGCTTCAGTAAATACTGATCCATATCACGAATATAAAATAAAATAATCTCATTTAGCACATATGAAATTACATTTCTTATGACATAACATGACTGATATGGTTTTAAAAGTAGTCTGGAGACTCTTCTACACACTCTCGCATACTTACAGCAATGTGCTATAATAAATCTGTCTAGGCAAATCATCTTTTTTTAATTCATATATTTATTTTTGCAGTATAGTCTAATAATCGCCTACTTTACACATGCTTGAGTTATGACGAGGTTAGATTTATGTTAACTCTTATTATGCTGCACATAAAATGCAAAAACTTATCTGTTTTTAAATATATATATATGAATAAATGCATATGTGCCTTTTATAATTTTATTACAAAATGTTAAGATAAACAAAGTCTATTTCAGATGAGTATTTTAAAACTACAGATTCTGTAATGATATAATCAATAGTCAACACAAAAAAGAATGAAAATAAACCTAAATAAAAATAGATAGATAGATAGATAGATAGATAGATAGATAGATATTTAGATAGATAGATAGATAGATAGATAGATAGATAGATAGATAGATAGATAGATAGATAGATAGATAGATAGATAGAATGAATATGGGCTTAAATAATAATGCATGTAATGTAGACCTGTGCACATTAATTACACCTACACCTGTGTACATTAATCACACCTACACCTGTGCACATTAATCACACCTACACCTGTGCACATGAACACACCTACACCTGTGTACATTAATCACACCTACACCTGTGTACATTAACACGCCTACACTTGTGTACATTAATCACACCTACACCTGTGTACATTAACACACCTACACTTGTGTACATTAATCGCACCTACACTTGTGTACATTAATCGCACCTACACCTGTGAACATTAATCGCACCTACACCTGTGTACATTAACACACCTACACCTGTGCACATTAATCACACCTACACCTGTGCACATTAACACACCTACACATGTGTACATTAACACACCTACACCTGTGTACATTAATCGCACCTACACCTGTGTACATTAATCGCACCTACACGTGAGTACATTAACACACCTACACTTGTGTACATTAACACACCTACACTTGTGTACATTAATCACACCTACACCCGTGTACATTAATCACACCTACACCCGTGTACATTAATCACACCTACACCCGTGTACATTAATCACACCTACACCCGTGTACATTAATCTCACCTACACCCGTGTACATTAATCACACCTACACCCGTGTACATTAATCACACCTACACCCGTGTACATTAATCACACCTACACCCGTGTACATTAATCACACCTACACCCGTGTACATTAACACACCTACACCCGTGTACATTAATCACACCTACACCCGTGTACATTAATCACACCTACACATGTGTACATTAATCACACCTACACCTGTGCACATGAACACACCTACACCTGTGTACATTAACACACCTACACCTGTGCACATTAACACACCTACACCTGTGTACATTAATCACACCTACACCTGTGTACATTAATCACATCTACACCTGTGTACATTAACACACCTACACCTGTGTACATTAACACACCTACACCTGTGTACATTAATCACACCTATACCCGTGTACATTAATCTCACCTACACCCGTGTACATTAATCACACCTACACCCGTGTACATTAATCACACCTATACCCGTGTACATTAATCTCACCTACACCTGTGTACATTAATCACACCTACACCTGTGTACATTAATCTCACCTACACCTGTGCACATTAATCACACCTACACATGTGTACATTAATCACACCTACACATGTGTACATTAATCACACCTACACATGTGTACATTAACACACCTACACCTGTGTACATTAATCACACCTACACCTGTGTACATTAACACACCTACACCTGTGTACATTAATCTCACCTACACCTGTGTACATTAATCACACCTACACCTGTGTACATTAATCACACCTACACCTGTGTACATTAACACACCTACACCTGTGTACATTAACACACCTACACCTGTGTACATTAACACACCTACACCTGTGTCTATTAATCACACCTACACCTGTGTACATTAATCACACCTACACCTGTGTACATTAATCACACCTATACCTGTGTACATTAATCTCACCTACACCTGTGTACATTAATCACACCTACACCTGTGTACATTAATCTCACCTACACCTGTGTACATTAATCACACCTACACCTGTGCACATTAATCACACCTACACCTGTGCACATGAACACACCTACACCTGTGCACATGAACACACCTACACCTGTGTACATTAATCACACCTACACCTGTGTACATTAATCACACCTACACCTGTGTACATTAATCACACCTACACCTGTGTACATTAATCACACCTACACCTGTGTACATTAACACACCTACACCTGTGTACATTAATCACACCTACACCTGTGTACATTAATCACACCTAGACCCGTGTACATTCACACACCTACACCTGTGTACATTAACACACCTACACCTGTGCACATTAATCACACCTACACCTGAGTACATTAACACGCCTACACTTGTGTACATTAATCACACCTACACTTGTGTACATTAATCACACCTACACTTGTGTACATTAATCACACCTACACCCGTGTACATTAACACACCTACACCCGTGTACATTAATCACACCTACACCCGTGTACATTAATCACACCTACACCCGTGTACATTAACACACCTACACCCGTGTACATTAATCACACCTACACCTGTGTACATTAACACACCTACACCTGTGTACATTAATCTCACCTACACCTGTGTACATTAATCACACCTACACCTGTGTACATTAATCACACCTACACCTGTGTACATTAACACACCTACACCTGTGTACATTAATCACACCTACACCTGTGTACATTAACACACCTACACCTGTGCACATTAACACACCTACACCTGTGTACATTAATCACACCTACACCTGTGCACATTAACACACCTACACCTGTGTACATTAATCACACCTACACTTGTGTACATTAATCACACCTACACCCGTGTACATTAACAAACCTACACCCGTGTACATTAATCACACCTACACCCGTGTACATTAATCACACCTACACCTGTGTACATTAATCACACCTACACCTGTGCACATTAACACACCTACACCTGTGTACATTAATCACACCTACACTTGTGTACATTAATCACACCTACACTTGTGTACATTAATCACACCTACACCCGTGTACATTAACACACCTACACCCGTGTACATTAATCACACCTACACCTGTGCACATTAATCACACCTACACATGTGTACATTAATCACACCTACACATGTGTACATTAACACACCTACACCTGTGTACATTAATCACACCTACACCTGTGTACATTAACACACCTACACCTGTGTACATTAATCACACCTACACCTGTGTACATTAATCACACCTACACCTGTGTACATTAATCACACCTACACCTGTGTACATTAATCTCACCTACACCTGTGTACATTAACACACCTACACCTGTGTACATTAACACACCTACACCTGTGTCTATTAATCACACCTTCACCTGTGTACATTAATCTCACCTACACCTGTGTACATTAACACACCTACACCTGTGTACATTAATCACACCTACACCTGTGTACATTAATCTCACCTACACCTGTGTACATTAACACACCTACACCTATGTACATTAACACACCTACACCTGTGTCTATTAATCACACCTTCACCTGTGTATATTAATCACACCTTCACCTGTGTACATTAATCACACCTTCACCTGTGTACATTAATCACACCTTCACCTGTGTACATTAATCTCACCTACACCTGTGTACATTAACACACCTACACCTGTGTACATTAACACACCTACACCTGTGTACATTAATCACACCTACACCTGTGTACATTAATCACACCTATACCTGTGTACATTAATCTCACCTACACCTGTGTACATTAATCTCACCTACACCTGTGTACATTAACACACCTACACCTGTGTACATTAACACACCTACACCTGTGTCTATTAATCACACCTTCACCTGTGTACATTAATCTCACCTACACCTGTGTACATTAATCTCACCTACACCTGTGTACATTAACACACCTACACCTGTGTACATTAACACACCTACACCTGTGTCTATTAATCACACCTTCACCTGTGTACATTAATCACACCTACACCTGTGCACATTAACACACCTACTCCTGTGTACATTAACACACCTACACCTGTGTACATTAATCACACGTACACTTGTGCCCATTAATCACACCTACACCTGTGTACATTAATCACACCTACACATGTATACATTAATCACACCTACACCTGTGTACATTAACACACCTACACCCGTGTACATTAATCACACCTACACCTGTGTACATTAACACACCTACACCCGTGTACATTAATCACACCTACACATGTGTACATTAATCACACCTACACCTGTGTACATTAACACACCTACACCCGTGTACATTAATCACACCTACACATGTGTACATTAATCACACCTACACCTGTGCACATGAACACACCTACACCTGTGTACATTAATCACACCTACACATGTGTACATTAATCACACCTACACCTGTGCACATAAACACACCTACACCTGTGTACATTAACACACCTACACCTGTGCACATTAACACACCTACACCTGTGTACATTAATCACACCTACACCTGTGTACATTAATCACATCTACACCTGTGTACATTAACACACCTACACCTGTGTACATTAATCACACCTACACCTGTGTACATTAATCACACCTACACCTGTGTACATTAATCTCACCTACACCTGTGTACATTAACACACCTACACCTGTGTACATTAACACACTTACACCTGTGTCTATTAATCACACCTTCACCTGTGTACATTAATCTCACCTACACCTGTGTACATTAACACACCTACACCTGTGTACATTAATCACACCTACACCTGTGTACATTAATCTCACCTACACCTGTGTACATTAACACACCTACACCTGTGTACATTAACACACCTACACCTGTGTCTATTAATCACACCTTCACCTGTGTACATTAATCACACCTACACTTGTGCACATTAACACACCTACTCCTGTGTACATTAACACACCTACACCTGTGTACATTAATCACACGTACACTTGTGCACATTAATCACACCTACACCTGTGTACATTAATCACACCTACACATGTATACATTAATCACACCTACACCTGTGTACATTAATCACACCTACACCTGTGTACATTAATCACACCTACACCTGTGTACATTAATCACATCTACACCTGTGTACATTAACACGCCTACACCTGTGTACATTATCACGCCTACACCTGTGTACATTAACACGCCTACACCTGTGTACATTAACACGCCTACACCTGTGTACATTAACACACCTACACCTGTGTACATTAATCTCACCTACACCTGTGTACATTAATCACACCTACACCTGTGTACATTAATCACATCTACACCTGTGTACATTAACACGCCTACACCTGTGTACATTAACACGCCTACACCTGTGTACATTATCACACCTACACCTGTGTACATTAACACGCCTACACCTGTGTACATTATCACGCCTACACCTGTGTACATTAACACGCCTACACCTGTGTACATTAACACGCCTACACCTGTGTACATTAACACGCCTACACCTGTGTACATTATCACGCCTACACCTGTGTACATTAACACGCCTACACCTGTGTACATTAACACGCCTACACCTGTGTACATTAACACACCTACACCTGTGTACATTAATCTCACCTACACCTGTGTACATTAATCACACCTACACCTGTGTACATTAATCACATCTACACCTGTGTACATTAACACACCTACACCTGTGTACATTAACACGCCTACACCTGTGTACATTATCACACCTACACCTGTGTACATTATCACACCTACACCTGTGTACATTAACACGCCTACACCTGTGTACATTAACACACCTACACCTGTGCACATTATCACGCCTACACCTGTGCACATTAACACGCCTACACCTGTGTACATTCAGCACAACTACACCTGATTACAAGAGATTACACCTGCTCACAAGAGCACACTGGAGGGGTTCATTCACATCACACGGTGGATTTTTGCTGTGCATTTTTAATTCACTGTATGTAATAGTAGTAGTAGTACTAGTAATAGTAGCAGCATATAAACTGGGAGAACCTTTATGAGCATTGTAAGTAAGTTATGCGTCTACAAAACCAGGTGAAAGACATGCAGGTGAGATGTGTAGGCAAAGAAACTACACCATGTGACTGGGTTGGAACAGGTGACCATGCGGCCATTACGGAGAGTCAATGCTGCAGCCTACAGGTAGCAATGCACAGCGCCATTTAACCAGGCAGAAGCAAAAAAAAAAACAAAAAAAAAACACTCCTTTCCCTTCATTTACTGTTATTTATTTATTACTTTTTTTTTTAAATCCCAGAATTACCAGGATTACTCATCTATCACACTTACACTCTCAGAAAAAAAAAAATCTATCAATCTGACCCTTTCCTTGTTTCCCTTCCCTTTCCGCTTTTAGTACTTTTAGTACAAAAATCTTTACCTAGAGAGGTACATGCGGTGTGCTTTTAAAGCTTTACTCTAATCAAAGCTGTCCAGGTGAAAGATTCAGATATACCGGAACACGTTTTTGAATTTCCATTTTGTCTATGCTTTCTTGGCCTTTCAAAAGACAAAATCCACAACACAAAAAACAATCCTCAAGATCCCGACGATCTCCATTTAAAAGAAAACTCTAGACTAATAATTTATTTGGTGATTTATGACATTAAACATAGAACATAAACATCTGCACATGATTTGAACTGACTTCATGATCTTTGTTGTTGTTGTTGTCGTTACAGCACTACATCTTATACATGAGCCAAATGTCGCATATGTCGTTTTTCTTTCCTGTTTGATGCCGACCACACCCATTTATATGACGTCACACGTATTAAGTCATACTATTTCTATCAGGCACTTCTATTCTTCCACTGCAAGGACTTACTGACATACATTTTGGCTTTCACTTATCAGTCTTGAAAATAAATGCTTCTAAGTCAAATTGTTCCAACTTACCTGAATTTCACTTTACCTGTTAAAGGAACACAATATAAAGGTACCAATCAAGGTACACTTTAGTACTCTTTTTTTTTTTTTAAATTCCTGAGAGTAAAGAATATACACAGACTGTTCAAAGCCACAGATATAATCTCTCTATCCAGTCTAACCAATATTAAGCCAACATTTAAGCATCTCTAATAAGCAGCTCCCCTTATAAAGAAGTCTTCAATCAGTCAACAGAATGTAATTTGTGTTTATTCTCCGGAAACGGATCATTCCACTGAGCGGGGAAATATGGGGGGAGCCGTAACCTATTAATCATTTTAAACAAGGAATTGGAAGCGGAAATTGGGCTACGACAACATATTTATTTAAAAGTATACTTTATTAGGCTACTTGCTGAAAAATTTTTTCTGTTGTATTCAAATAAATTGTATTTCTGTCATTATTTATGCAACATGAGGTAAGACACATAAGCTACATTTTTCTTTCGTAATTAACTTTTTTTATGTCAAAACATAAGTGCACTGAGTTTATTTAAAGCAAAGCACAAATGTAATCTGTCACCATTCAACTAATTGAGATATTTATTTGTTTATTTCCTATTATAAACAGAATGAGAAGGGGAAAGTGGAGGAAAAGTCCATCATAGGCGCCTCTCTTAATTCAGTGTTGATTCCCCCGCCGTCCCCCCCCCCCTCCCTTTTTTTTTCTTCCCTGAGAGCGGACACACAAGGACGGATTTGGGAATTCAGTATTTATATTTTCTGTCTAGGACTACAAATATCCGCCTTGAGAACGCAGAAGCTGCGAGTTCACTATTCTACAACCCGTTTTCAGAGTTAGACAGAAGTTTAAAGTTGCTGTAAGGCTAATTTTAGATAAATGGGTCACCAAAAATAAAAGAAAAAAAGAATCCACAGCTTCTGGTATCATAACAATGTGTTCCCAACATCGTGCTCTTATAGAGTTAACCTTTTCAAAAGTCTTTCAAGTATGTTTTTGTTTTAAAGTGTTGGGTTTTTTCTTTTTCTTTCTTTGCGCCGAGCAAAGCTTCCTTTAAGGCGGTCGCGCATCCTGAACGCAGCAGGGATATTAGGTTTGATGTTGCCGGAAATTCGGTGGATATTATTATTCTTTACATTTATTGTTATGGTGAGAGTTGATTTTATCTTCACGTCGCTTTTTTCGGCTCCTTTGATGAAAGCAAACGGCTTTGAAAGTAGAACCGCGGGGGGTGTTTTTGCGTATTTCCAACCGTCCAGTAACCATGAAACAATTTTATTATTCTCTATTTTTTTTTAATAGAGACACATAAAGTTAGTAGTCACAGTCTGTGACGGCTTTCTTTTTTATCTTATAATACAATAGCCAGAGTTGGGTAGGAGGACAAATTTTATTACTATCGGTTACTCTGATTTATTTAGACGCTTTAGGCGCCTTTTATCAGCATGTCGGAAAGTTTACTTATCTATCTATCTATCTATCTATCTATCTATCTATCTATCTATTTATTAATTATTTCGGCAATGCAATGCAATAGCAAAATTGCAGGACTGGTGTAACAAATGTATATAGAAAATGTAGGCCTTCTATCAGGAAATTATCATGTATATTTATTTATTTATTTATTTATTTATTTAAAAATTACAATAGCAAAATTGCAAGATTGGTGTAACGTATATATATATATATATATACGTTACACCAATCTTGCAATTTTGCTATTGTAATTTTTAAATAAATAAATAAATAAATTGTCTAAATAAATAAATTTGTCTATCTATCTATCTATCTATCTATCTATCTATCTATCTATCTATATATATATATATATATATATATATATATATATATATATATATATATATATATATATATATATATATATATATATATATATATATAGATAGATAGATAGATAGATAGATAGATAGATAGATAGATAGACAATTTAAGCCTTCTATTAGCATGTTATCATGTTTCCTTCTTCCTTTCTTTATTCATTTATTTGGCTGTACCTTACAACACAATTTTGCAATACAAAATTGCAAGACGGGTGTAAGAGCGCACACACACACACACACACACACACACACACACACACACACACACACACACACACACACGCACACGTTTTCATTTTTTATTTATATTTTTACACACATACTGCATATATTTATTTATTGCTCTGTTTTTAGATGCTTTATGCCTTATATCAACATGTCGGCAATTTATTATTCTTTTTCTTTTTTTTTTTTCTTATTTAGCACCCTGCAAAACAATAGCAAGATACAGCAAGACGCTTAATGGCGGTTATGTGAAAAAAAAAATTACTATAGGTTGCTCTGATTCAGATCTGTCGGCTTTTGTTGTTGTTGTTATCATTATTATTATTATTATTATTATTATTATTATTATTATTATTATTATTATTATTATTATTATATTTCCAGGCTCAGTCTATAGCTTGATAGACTATCCATAGCTAATTAAACTCACTTTCTACAATTAATTAGCTCGGCTCTCCAGGGATCCCCGACTCGCGCTGGTAAACTGAAACCGCACCGTGTGTGGCATCCAGACTCGGAGCGGCCTGATGGAAAAAGCCTGCTTCCACTCAAATGTCCAAGTCATTTATACAGAACAGCCCTTTACAAGCACACACATACACACACACACACACACACACACACACACACACACACACACACACACACACACACACACATACGCACACACGCACACCACCCCCCATCCATGCATTTCTGAAACGGATGTTCAAGCTGAGCCACATTATCTCCTCTCCTTTAACTCTAGATAAATAAGCGTTCACAAATTACACCATGAAGATATCATGGTTATCTATATGATTGTTGAGTGCTAAATTAGTTGTGTGTTGAATCGGATTCATTCATCGCAACCAAATACACACTGATACCTGATGCCGCACAATATATTATTATATAGCCTATTATTATTATGACGTAACAATAGTCTGATATTTAAAGAAAGACTAAAAAAGGCTGTACAAATGAGCACATTAAACACCCCTTGAATGTTTACAGTAATATAACACACACGTCTTACATCCTCTGATCAATCAGTAACTCCAGATGAGAGATTATTGGTGTTGAGATTATTAAAAATGCATTTATACGCATTGATGCACAGTATTGGTCGTAATTATGTCTTCACATGGTGCTTACATTACATACTGTAATTGTACAATAGATAGATATCAATCTTAAGTTGTAGCAAAGGAACTACAATATGATGTGATATTCTGTGTATATGTGCAACTATGAAACGAAAAAAAAAATTTTTTTTTCGCATATTTATTTATTTATTTATTTATTTATTGAGGACTAATATTACTGAGACAAAATATCATGCATCCTACAAATCCACACCGGCTATTCCATGAGAATCGTTTTTATGATCCCAGCATCACTTTATCTTTGACGCATGTACCGTGAGTGGGAAAAGCGCCGGTGATTAATTACCGCGGTCTGGCGTGTGGCGCTGTTGACTGAAATGTCGGAGAGGTCCGTGATGAACGGCGTGATCGCGTGTATCGGGCTCATGTGCTATGACTCTGCACAAACTCCTGCTGCTCTGATCGATGGACGCGGGCCAGACAGGGAGGAAGAGTGGGGTGGGTCTCTGTAGTAGAGAGAGAGAGAGAGAGAGAGAGAGAGAGAGAGATTTACGAATTGATAGGTGGTCTAGTTTTGTTTGGACGCACAGCTTAGATGCGTGAGAGGGTTTCCTTCTCTTTAAGGATTCAGTCATCGCGATGGCCACCGGGAGACCGAGCATGAGTCGCTGCCTCGGCGACACGTAGTGCTGCTTGTGGCGTAGAGGGGGAAAAAATAACGTCCCAGCTCGAGAGACAGATTTATCTAACTCACTTTCTGATGCGTAAAACCTCTCTGGCTTTCGGCGCGCGACTGATTTTAAAATCTCAATCAGTTTGGAATCCTTATAGTATTATCCCCCCCGCTTTTTTTTTTTTTTTAACTAAATTATTATTTTGACACGAGCGCAGGGATGACTACCGAAACCGCGCAACAGCAACTGGACCCGCCGCCTTCTCTGCGCTCGAGCCCCGTGCACGCCTCGCTCCAGAGCTCGCGCACGGTTCTGGAGAGCACCAGCGCCGCAAACGCTTCCAAAAGCAAAAAGTCCAACTCAGGCATGAGGCGCCCCGAGAAACCACCCTACTCCTACATCGCCCTCATCGTGATGGCCATCCAGAGCTCGCCTACCAAACGCCTGACCCTAAGCGAGATCTATCAGTTCCTGCAGGCCCGTTTCCCGTTTTTCCGCGGCTCGTATCAAGGCTGGAAAAACTCTGTAAGGCACAACCTATCTCTCAACGAGTGTTTCATCAAGCTGCCCAAGGGCCTCGGGCGGCCCGGTAAGGGTCACTACTGGACCATCGACCCCGGTAGCGAGTTCATGTTCGAAGAAGGCTCGTTTCGGAGGCGCCCACGCGGTTTCCGTAGAAAGTGCCAAACTCTCAAGCCCATGTACCGTATGATGAACGGACTCGGCTTCGGCGCCTCCGTGCTGCCGCAGAACTTCGACTTCCAGCCGCCACCGGCACCGCTGGCGTGCCATGCTGGCGGCTACAACCTGGACGCGATGGCAAGCGGCGCGTATGACGGACTCGGCGCCGCCGCTCATCACGTACCGAGTCCGAGCGCTGCGTACATGTCTTCGGCGTGCCAGGTCTCCTCGAGCGGCGGCGACTACGCGCACGACAACAACGGCAACAGCACCGGAAGCGGCAGCAGTCCGCTTCATTCACCTCCGGCCATGAGTGGACCTCTGGAGTGTCCTTCGCCGTACACCGCCGCCGCCACCGCGCACTGGACTTCATCCGCCGTGTCGCCCTACATCAAGCAGTCTCCTCTGGCTGCAGGCAGCCCGACATCCTCCTCATCCTCCGGTTTACACTCGGGTGTGGCACCATACGCCCTCGAACAGAGCTACCTTCACCACGGAGCCAGAGACGCAGCAGATATCTCAGGTAGAGTTTTATTAGGCTACACAAGAAAAATCCTAATGTAGGATTTAACAAAATGTCCTGTTTTAGCTCTCGTACGGTTCTGCAAATCTACATTAACACATAGTGTTAAAAGTGTTAACACTCTTATAGCGTAGCCTATATTTTAAAGCCTGATTATTATCAGAATTCATTTTATGTTGTTTTAATAAGTATTTTTTATTTTTTTTTTTACTTACATTTGATGGTGAACCTTCCATTCCAGCGACTTTCCATTGCGTGTCACGGGATATATTAAAAAACAAAACAAAAAAACAACTAGAGCAATTAGGGATGCTAGGATTTTTTTTTTTAAATAAACGTCACCATTATCTAATAAACATTTATTTATGTTTTTATTTATTTGTTTGTTTATTTCATCAACCAAAGAACGCGTTGATCGTCAAAAAAAACGTCTAATTTACACAAAGTTGCAAATATTTCCATTTCAAATTTTAATGTTAATATGATCCTCGGATTCAGAATTATTTTAAACCATACACAACAAAAATCCTTAGGAGGCCTAGAGGTTTTTATTTATTTATTTATTTATTTTCTTTCAGTTTAAACCACACGAATTAAACCTGTAAACGAGAAAGCCACATTTTACGGTAAATTAGGCTAGAAAAACGTTGAGCTTTAAAATCAAAGCTGTAAAAATGATTTTTGTTTTTGTGTGTGTGTGTGTGTGTGTGTGTGTGTGTGTGTGTGTGTGTGTTACGTTTCTAATAAAAACAAGACATGGTCTCAAAGGGCTTGTGTCCTGATGTTAGCTCCTGAGCTGAAAATGTAACACATATATAGCCTACAAAACGTGTTTTTGCTCCTAGACTTAACTGATGTATTAACTTGAGGATTACTGAAATATTCATAAGCAATTAGTATTATATACATGGACAAATTATCAGATATGGTTTTATTTATCAATCGAGGCCTATTAGACAAACGTGAATGGGGGGAAAAATAGGAATGCGTGTTGTGATCAAATTTGCTCACCTAATGACATCATTGCTTGGACCACTTAGTGAGCTCTTTGGTATTTTTGATAACAGCCTTCCTCGCCATCCTTTATTAACCCCCAGCCCTCAGGGTTAAGAAAACACTGCTTTAACCAAGCAAATCGGAGGCTAAAAGCCCAGCAGCAGGGCAGGCTGAAGAGGATTTGACCTCCTGGGTGGTTGGTGGTTGGTGGATGGTGGGGTGATGGGACTCTCTGCTGGCTTAGGGTCCTGTCCAAATTAATGTGAGGGATATTTTAACTATTTAGAGACACAAGCACTGTTGTGGACTCTGGAGGCCCTGCTTCTGAGCTCGTTAATGCCAAATAAGAGCTGCCAATCACCTGGAATGTTGTTTTATGAAAGTGAGGGCTAGTAAAGCCAGATAAACCATGTAGAGTGAAACAAAAACATACCGCCGTGCACTGAACCATCACATATGATCCAATCTGGACCATACAGGGCTGCATGATATAGACAAAATATCATATTGCAATTCATACATAAAAGATTGAAAATTTTTATTTTTTTAAATAGTGTGGATTTTAATTAAATTGTTTCAGTTTGTCTATATATCATGAATCAAACACTGCATAGAAACATCTGAGAAGGATCCGCATGATCACAGCACACAATGAGGGTTTAGGTGGATTTCAAGGCATTCTGCAATATCATATCAGTATTGCGATATCGATTAAAAATGATTTATCATACAACCACACAACTCACATGGTATTAAGTTACAATCCAGTGAGTCTAAATCAAACACTGATTTAATTACAACTGTCAAGTAAGTTTAATAATTGAATACATTTATAGCTTATTATATGCTGTAAATTGGCAGTTCATTTATTTAAAGTATAAAAATTAAATTGTAAAAAACTGTAAAAGAATGATAAAATTTCAAAATGATAAAGTGATTATTGTTGTTATTATTATTGTTGTTGTTGTGTATTATTAACTTGGTGTAAATTGAGCTTTATGATTATGACGCGTAGAAAGGGGGAAAAAAAATACAGAGATAATCTAAAATCCTGTTAATTTTCTTTGTTCTAGTTTTGAGACCTGAATGCATGAGCCACCAAATTACCAAATTATGACGCAATACGTTTTGAGATACAGCAGAGCTCTGGGTAATGAATAATGAACAATGTCGACATTGTCATGTATATATATAAAACATAAAAGTACGTCATGAATTCCTTGCTGATCCAAACTTACAAACTTATAACAGGCTTATACTGGTTGGCTACCAAAACCTGGCTGATGCAAATAACATGGTCTTGTATGGTATTTTATGGTGTGCCCCCACCATTCCCCCCCCCCCACTACCTCTCAATGGAACGATCCATTTCCATGGACTCATCCATCGCACATAAATATATTTATATCATTTACATAACCATGAGTCGAATGTTAGTGCACCCTGTGCTAGTTTTACGTGTATTTAATTGAAGGCACGTGATCAAGTGTGGCATCACGTCATGATGTTTATTTGTTAATGCACTGAAACGACTGAAGTTAGTTAATAAGTAAAACGACTTTTTAAAAAAAAGGCATATTAGCTTATAACCCTGCTAAGTTCTGAGACTATCTGAAACATTTTGCACATTGTAGTGAAATCTTTTGAGGTCTCATGATTTTTCAGCCTAACAATAAAATACTTCATCATACTTAATAAAAAAAATGATTTGTTCAGAAGGTTTACAAAAGAAACTTCCTAAATTAAATAAAGGTACTTTTGTCGCTGGGGTGGTACAACCGTCAACAGTGCATGTTGTGTACCTGTAGTATGTTTATTTTACCTGAAAACCTTTCAAAAATATAATTTAAGGTACTTTAAGGACCAATTCTCTAAAAGTTAATTAACGGTACTTACCATGCACCTTATTAAACATAATAGACTGTGCATACTAAACATGGTACCATCACAACGACAAGAAAAAGCTGTAAAGTACCATTATATCTGAGAGTGTAACGTTGCATTGTAATATTTAATGCGAAATATTGAAATAAAGACATTTCTAATTAAATAGAAGTGAGTAAAGTGTTTTTTTTAAGTGGTTTAAAAAAGAATAATAATTAACTTCCGTAATTTGGGCTTTTTTTGATTGCAGTGGGAATCCCTCGGTATCAGTCTCACTCTTCTCCAGTGTGCGACAGGAAAGACTTTGTGTTGAACTTTAATGGCATCGCCTCGTTTCACCCGAGTGCTGGAGGATCTTACTACCATCATCACCACCACCATCATCATCATCAACTACACCACCAAGGAATCTGTCAAGACATCAAGCCGTGTGTAATGTAGACCAAAACAGGACAGAGGAACACACCAGAGACGGAAAAAAGTGGAGCCTAATATGTATGTATATGTATATGTATATGTATATAGGCTGTAGGTCCTGTTTCCAAAGTCCCGGAAATAGTGTTGAAGATGCAACGACTCTGAATGGACTTATGAAATGTAAATTATGAAGAGTGGGAAGGAAACAATAATAGGCTCGTTTTGGATTTACATAAACCTATACAGTGTTGATTTTACACACACACACACACACACACACACACACACACACACACACACAATACAAAGATACTGGTGGAAATGCTGCTCACTAAATTGTAAGAACTAAGGAACCCAGATGATTTCACTTTATTTCTTTATTTCAAGTTTTCTGAACTTCTCACTACATGCGTCATATACTGTAGCACTACAAAAAAAAAAAAAAAAAAGGAAAAAAAAAAAAAGAGGGAGCACATTTTTCTGCTCTCTCAGGCTACTTAAAACAATTTATAGGTTTCTTGGAAAACCTAAGTGACATTTGATATATATTGAATTCTTATTGATTTTTTTTTTTTTTCCAGCTGGAAATGCGTAAGCCTGTAAAAGATAATCAGCGACTGCACTTATTTTAATCCAACATTGTGGTTACACAACCCGCAGGTGCTGTCGGGAGATGTCCTTGCAATGATGTACAGTTCAATAAAAGCTATATATATTCAAAACAAAACAAAAAAAATGATATGAATGTTCTTTAAAACTTTGTTTAATTCGAAATGATCGGTTGGGTTTTAAACTTATCAGGGACATTATTCTCTGAAGAAGGAAACGAAGAACCATGTTCAGCTTCAAATGAACCACATTTTCGCTGTCTGTAGGCCAAATTTAGGCAGATTCCTAAGCTTTATTTGCGAAAACCTTTCTATATTTAATTTTTTTTTTAAAGAAGTGCCTTCACGTCGCATCCAGGTTGTATCCCTTGAGTTTAGTGTTCCTGTGATAGGCGTAAACAAACAGTATAATTTACTAATTAGTAATTTGTAATCATTATTATTAATTTTATAATTTAGGCGCTGTAAAAAACAAACAAACAAACAAACAAAAAACCCCTATACACGTAAACGTTTTTTTTTTTTTTTTCTAATATAGATATTTTTAAAAAATCATTAAACGCATATGTAAATAAATATGCACAAAAAATAAATCAATGGATATTTAACATCCCACATAAGCACATTTATTTATATTTCTCAATTTGTTTGTGCCATATTTATTTTATGAATCCTTATTTTCGGAATGATTATTTGCTCGTCATTATTATTTTAGCACGATATATTATTATAACAAAAGGGATGTCAATGAAATACGTCATGGCGGCGCCTTGTTCCTATTGGCTGAATTACATCAGACTGAATATCTGAATAACATTGTTGCATACAAGCAACAGAAAGCAAGAGATCTTGGCTAAAAACGTTAGTCTGGAGGATTTTTTTCTCTCCTTCTTCCTCTTCTTTTTATTTTTTATGCATGGAGGGTCTGCATGACAACTGCTTCAGTTATCTGCAAACCCGACTAACTGTAATCGTGCTCTGTTTGGAGCTGGGTTTAACTATCACTGATAAAACAGCTCCTAATTTGTGTCTGTAACTGGTCTGAATTTATAGTTTCTGTGGTGCTCAAGCTACATCAAATGATCATCAGCTACATCAAATTAAAATCTAACATTTAATCTCATGGCTCTTAAATTAGGATCCGAGATTTTGTTTTTAATTACGGTGGTATGGTAAATGGTGGAAATCACCATTGTCAGAGTTTATCAGATTTATTATTGAGCTCTTATATCCTCGGTATTAGACTGTTTTATTGTTGGACCCAACAGAATCCAAACATCAATAACTCAATAACACGTATCCCTATAAATAATGAATGAGATATCAGTTTCATTTAAATGTTTTCTGTTAGTTCATGAAGTTCAGGAATTAAGAAAAAAAAAATCTGTCTCCAAATAAATAGCCAACATATTACTGTACACATTAAAATAACAAGTCTGATACTGAATAGTAAATAAATCTGTACTGAGTGAGTCATTGGGGTATTTATTTATTTATTTATTCATTCGTTCGCTTATTTTAAAGGGAAATGGGTCCCCTGACTTCTAAAAGTTTGAAAACCCCTGATTTAATCAATACACAAAGAAAAGACCTAGAAGGAGATTCCCAAAAGCATGGTGGCAAAACACATTAGTAAACAGTAATCAGAAAAACTGCCATATTACCTCTTTACAAAACGCATCGTGTATTGGGATGAAAGATCTTCCATGTACATCACCCAGTAGCACAACTATCAGCCTTTAACTCTGTATTACTGACACTTAAACTATGATATTTAATGTCTATGATAATAAATGCCAATAAATAATTATTATGCACAAACAAAACCTAAAGAAATCACAAATACAGCAGGGTAGCTCACATTTACAGTACTGTGCAAAAGTTTCAGGCATCCTATTTTTTTTTTTTTTTTTTTTTAGTACAAACTTTGTTATAGATTTTTATTTTATTTTATGACGTCTGCATTATCAAATCAGTACAAAAACATTTTAGATTCCTAAACATTATTTTTCTAGCACAAAATTAAATGTTACAGAAAAATGTTTGTATGTCATTAAAGAAAGCAGCATATTACGTGAGAGACACTTTTCAGACAGTAAACACAATGAAGGCTGCTGGGTTTTGCTGCAAAAATAAGAAGCGAGTGCGAAAGTCAAAGTGTCCAGAAGAACTGTGGCTGGTTCTGCAAGATGCTCAATAAAACTTACCAGCTCATTTCCTTATAAAACTGCACACATTGTACCGGAGACGACTATATTTATTTTATTTATTTTTTTGTCACACCAAATATTTACTTTGTTTCATTTACTACAGTTTACTGCTCTTTATGTTTTTTTGTTTGTTTTGTTTTTTAAATGTAGAGACATTTAATTTCATTATTTTGAAAGCATCTTTGCTCTACGGCATTTCTTTGCATGTGCCTAAAACCTTTGCACAGTACTGTATATATAAAAATATATAATTATATAGTCTATACATCAGACAGGAAAGCAATCTTTACATAAACTATGGAGGGCAAAAAATAAGAGTATATTTATGCTTTGTATCTCCAAAGCTCTTCCAAAAAAAAAAAAAAAAAAGTTTTAAGTTCCTCATTTGTAGGATGCCTGACAAAAACACTGCTGAGAATGGATCTGACTGTTCTGTGATTTATTATATTCAGTTTTATTCCTCAAAGCAGATAGCACTTTTCCACGTAATAAAATTTTCATACCTTTGTGTAAACATATTCATATAAATATCACATCTATAACTCAGATCAAACTTGCAACTGGTCACAACTGTGAGCACATTACTATACTTTCATTTATAAAGTCATTACAATGTTAACAGGGCAAAACAAACAAACAAAAAAAACCCCACAAACATTCTAATATTCTAAATTAAATAAATGATCACTTAGACACCAAGTCTAAAAATAGCTAATAATGTTCTTTGCAAATGCACACGAGCTATGATCATTATAATGGTTACATGTTTATAAATAAATACAGTATAGGCCTCTTGATGATGACGTTGATACTGGGAACAATAAGCAGTTTATAGAGCTTCAGCTCCATCTTGTGGTTGAATGAAGAAAATTTCTTAAAAGACAGAAAACAAGGCAAAGACTCGACTATTTGAATTATGAATTGGTTTGTTGTAGTGTAAATTCTGGCCAAAGTTTGGTGCAATTTGGTATTGGCTGCAATTGTGATTGGTTAATTGGTTAATTACATTTACTTTTATTCAAAGTGACTTACAAATGAGGAAATACAAGCAAAGCAATAAATCAAACAGAGAACAACACAAGTGGTAAAACTATACAAGATTTTTTTTTTTTTTTTTTTTAATTGAGTGCTAGAGGAGCAAAGTGCACAGAGTAGAGGTGTAAGTGTAGATTTATTTATTTGGAGTGGGGACAGTTAAATGTTCACGGAAGAGGTGGGTCTTTAGTCGTTTTTTGAAGATAGTGACAGATTCTGCTGTCCGGATTGAGTTTGGAAGTTCACTCCACCACTGATGGACAGTCAGTTTGAAGGTTCTGGAAAGGGACCTCATGCCTCTCTGAGTAGGCACTACCAGGCATTGGTTGTTAACTGATCACAGGTTGTGTGAAGGAACATAAAGGAGAGTGTTGAGGTAGAGAGGTGCTGTTCCAGACAAGGTCTTGTATGTGAGCATCAAGGCCTTGAATTTGATGTGGACGGCTACAGGAAGCCAGTGGAGGGAGATGAAGAGGGGTGGGCTGGTTGAAAACAAGGTGTGCTGCAGCATTCTGAATCATCTGAAGGGGTTTGATGGAGCTGGCTGGGAGACCTGGGAGTAGTGCGTTGCAATAGTCCAGTTTTTGAGATAACAAGACCTGGACTAGTAGCTGTGTGGCCTGATCAGTGAGATGGGGCCTGATTTTCTTGATGTTTTACAGAATGAACCTACAGGACCATGCAGTTGTTGAAATGTGGTCTGTAAGGTTCAAGTTGTCATCAAAAGTCACCCCAAGGTTTCTGGCAGTCCTGGTCCTGGTTAATTAATAAGACCATACAGCTTAATTGTTTTGGGTTTTTAAATTATATATTCATTCATAAATAAGAATTCATTTGTATAAGTGGATGCAAGTTAGCAGACAATGTTTTATTTATTCATTTTGCAATCAAATGAATAATGCAATGGATTATTCATCCACTATTAACTATTAAAAATAATCTTATTTAACTTCTCATATATAGTCAATGGAATGCAAAGAGCATATTTATAACAATAAAAGGCCTTTCATGACAACGCTGATCTTGAGCAGAATAAGCAGTGTGGAGAATAAACTGTTTATAGAGTTCCAGCTCCATCTTGTGGTTTAGTGAAGCTACTTTCTTAAAACATTTTGAAAGGATACAAATCAACATGGGGAAAAGTAACAAACTACATGCAGTCTCGTTACAGTCCTTGAGTACATGGTTCACTGTAATGGTACTTTTTTAATAATAAAAAATAAAAAAGTACCTAATGAGTAAAAGTTCTGATGTGCATCCTTCATCTAATAATTTATCAGGTATCTTCAGTTTAAAATAATTCAAAGGAAACAGGAAGATAATCATCTGCAAATTACGTGAGCCAAAACCCATGGAGATATCAGTATTTCACAATATCCAAACTGCAGAAACACGGACAGGTTAGCCATCAGCTAGCTGAGTAAGCTAGACTACCTAGCTAGCTCTTTTGATGTCTTACAGTATGAACGCTCTGCATTAAACTTAAAATGTCACTTCGATGCTCAGTAGCGATGCCTGTGGTGTTAAATATTTCTACAGCCTATAGGTAACAATGTGTAAGGGGCATCTTTGCTAGACAGCTAATTATGTAGCTAGACACTTGTATGAATTAACACGAGCTAGCTAACTAGCTAGCTAACAAACCTAACAAGCTACTGAAACCCTGAAAGAATCAGAAAATAATTACCTTTCTTTATATACTGGTATATAGTGGTGTTCACTTCAGCATAGCTCATTTGGCTAGTTACAATTGTTCAAAAATACATTCATCATAGCTGTATAGAACATTTTCTGATAAGTAGTCTCAATTGTACACATATAAAAAAAAATAATATGTGAAGTATTTACTCAAGTAATTTTTTATTTGATGACTTATTTACTCATAATTTTCTTACTATATTTACTCACAAGAATTATTACTCAGTAGCGCTACTTTTACTCAGGTCAGTGTGGCTTACTCTTTCCACCACTGCTAATCACAAATAAACATACATTCATAAACTCAAGCTGTCATACGGGTCCTGATCTATATTTATTAGACATTATACATTATAAACACAGCAGGCTGATTTATGTTTATATATATATATATATATATATATATATATATATATATATATATATATATATATATATATATATATATATATATATATAACCAGTTCCCAGTAGTGTGTATGCTAGGAAAGCTATATATAAAAAAAGATAGACAAGTAAAAACATAAATATTGCAATATAATATAGTAACTGTAATTAATACATTTTAAAAAGCTACTGAAGAAGTAGTCAAAGGAAGAAGAAGAAGAAGAAGAAGAAGAAGAAGAAGAAGAAGAAGAAGAAGAAGTAGTCATCAAAGGAAGAAGAAGAAGAAGAAGAAGAACAACAACAACAACAAGCCTAAACCATTTAGTTTTTCCAGGCCTAAATGTGAATTGGGTTGTTCCAGTTCCATCTTCTGGACAAATTGTGTGCAGTCTCTTCATATTGGTTATTGGCTATTAAATTTTGTTTGATAAGTTGTCCAGTTAATAATGTTATAAATAGGACATGTGCCAGAGAACATTTCCAAAGTTTAATTTCCAAAATCAAGCTGTTGAGAAGTTATATGAATATTCATTTATAGCGCCCCTAGTGGTCAATCATGGTCAAGTGTTCCAATGTCCATGTGGACCAAGTTTCATAAACTGTAATTGTGATCACAGAATAAAGCATATGGATGAAGACCTGTACTGTAAGGCCATACAGCTTTCTTTCATTTCACACAACAATATTTTATTTATTTGTTATTTTTAGGCCTGTTGGACAAATATGAACGACTATGAATCTTACAGTTTTTCTTCAGTCGCTTTGGTACATTTCTTGAATCATCCTTAACATTTGCAAACCAGTATGTGCATTTCTCGAAACAATTCGTACAAACAGCACCACACAATGGATTACCTGCAAAAGCCTGTAACTTGCTCAAAATCCTTAGTTCATCTCTCAAAAGTAAATATTTATGTCAATGAACATATCAGTGCCATCAGAATGAAAATTCCTTGTGTCATTGTTCACAAACAAGAGAATCAAAATGCTTAGTCATGTTGTCAGTATAACAGTGCACTCTGTCAGTATTACCTGATGTAAACTATGGCTATGGATTTGATGACAATGATTGAAAATGCACAAGTCTGCACTTTTTCTGTATGGCATATATCAATTTCAATAGCACAAAGTTACACATTATTGTATGTGGAATATTGATTGCAAGAGATTGGGCAGGATTCACATTTACACTTGTTGATCTGTCAACAAATTACAGTACAATGTCATGCCTATGTCCTTGGCCTCTTCTACCTCTTCCTCTCTTTTGCCTCCCTACCCTTCCACTACACATCCTCACTCCTCTTCTTCTTCCCGGCTGTTGACCCTGTTTGTTTCCTTGTTGTTCTTCCATTGTCAGAAACTGTAACACTGTGTTATGCTCTGTCTATACATGCTTGCCAATTGAAGGTTTTTGAGATGCACCTCTGAGCTATTTTAGAGAACTGGTTGACCATTGGTTGATCTAACGCTTCACGCATTCCCCTTCATTAGTGAGAGTCTGAGAGCAATTCATCAATTCAGGACACATTAAAAAAAAAAAAGTCTAATAGAAATGTAGAGAAAATATGCTTGACAGTTTATGACAACTAGTTCAACCATTTTGCATGTAATGACTTATGCAATGAACTAATGCCTAGATGTTTTGGGGGGTAAGACTATTCAGCAGAGAACTATATAATATATTTTTTATCAACATGACATAAGCAATTGATAATGTAGGAAACAGCTGACAATTGTACATAATCAAGTGCATGAATGTACCAAAGCACTGGGAATTTGTTCAAAAGAATGAGAAATTGCTTTTATGATGTGCACAGTTGACTAGATGATGTGGAAGTAGTTTTGAGAATTTCAATTGTGATCTAAGAAATGTACCAAAGCAACTGAGAAAAACTGTATTAATTTCTATATATATATATATATATATATATATATATATATATATATATATATATATATATATATATATATATATATATTTAGTGGCAAGCAAATAGTTTATTAATAACAAATTCTTATTTTGGCAAAAATAATAATAATAGCATCATGTTTCACTTTTAAGCAATATATTTGTGTAAAACTCATATACACTCACTGTCCACGTTAATAGGTACTCCTGTACACCTGCTCATTTATGCGGTTATCTAATCAACCAATCATGTGGCAGCAGCACAATGCATAAACTCGTGCAGATATAGGTCAAGAGTTTCAGTTAATGTTCACATCAAACATAAGAATGAGGAAAAAGTGTGATCTATGTGACTTTAACTGTTTCATGGTTGTCGATACCAGATGGGCTGGTTGGAGTATTTCTGCTGGGATTTTCACACACTCTCTCTAGAGTCTCTAGAGTTTACACAGAATGGTGCAAAAACAAAAAACATCGAGAAAGCAACAGTTCTGTAGGTTAAACGCCTTGTTAACGAGAGAGATCAGAGGAGAATGACCAGACTGGTCTGAGCTGACAGGAAGGATATAGTAACTCATATAATCACTCTTTATAACCGTGGTGAGCAGAAAAGCATCTCAGCATGCACAACACATGGTGGATGGGCTACAGCAACAGAAGACCACGTTGGGTTCCACTAACAGGAACAGGAATCTGAGGCTATCATGGGCACAGACTGAAACTGGACAGCTGAAGACTGGAAAAAGATCAGGTGATTTTTTTTTGTTGTTGTTGTTGTTGTTGTTGTTGTTGTTGTAATCTTCAACTGTCCAGTGTCGATGAGCCTGTGCACATGATTGGCTGATTAGATAAGTGCATGATTGTGCAGGTGTTCCTAATAAAGTGGACAGTGAGTGTATTTGTGTAAAGCGTCTCATATACATATATAGTTCAACAACATGTAAATTGCATTTATGCACTAGTTTATTATAATGTTAATATAAAAACTTGTAATGTTCTAAATTAAATCACAAATATATGAACTGTCATTTTTCGCACCCCTAGTGGTCAAACATAATGAAACATCAATAAAACTTTTACTGACATTAGACAACATTCACTAGTACTCCAATAACAAATTTATGATGTGGCAATTTTCCTAGCAAGTGATGTATTCAGGGTTTTATAACAATCAGAGGTAACACTATAACCCCATACTCCTTGTTGTCCACTAATCGCAGGGTTGGTGGTTTGATCCCTGGCCCACATGCTTCCACATGCTAGAGTGTCCTTGGGTAAGACACTGAACCCCAAGTTGCTCCTGATGGCAGGCTAGCGTCTTGTGAATGGGTGAATGAGAAACAGTTTAAAGCTTTGTAGAAACGCTAAGGTTAAAAGGTGCTATATAAGTGCGGACCATTTACTATATATATGCATTTTGTTGGCTTTGTACTTAATGGTACTTTATTACTCAATAACAGTAAAGTTGAATGTAATTTAATTTAAACTTCTCAAATGTAATATAGTAATCCCTACATGCAGCTGCCACTCAAAATTTTTAAAAAGGGAATAAGGAATCACACCTGTGGCACTGGACTAACATAATAAATTATGCAAAAGGATAGCCTGTGGATTTTGTTTAAATCAACCATTTTCAGTGGTTTCATTGTTTCTTGCTGTGGTTTTTCAACATCATTGTTATGTGCAAGACATAAAATCTTTGCAAAACAAAATTCTTCATGCAAGATTGTATGAAACTATGACTATGGTTGTCTTCGACAAGAAACCATATACTGTCACCTAGTGGATAGAAATGTTATTGCAAATTTCACAAAATTGTTTAACCTTTTGATCTTTTACTAAAAAAATATGAGAAAAATATATTTGAAGTATATTCCCATTGATAATTTACATTTGTTTTGTACACCTGGGTGACTAGGAACAGGAAAATGTTCAACCATGACTTATATGTTTCACAGGGGTATAAATATGAGGTAGGCCAAATTCCCTTAATCATTCATAACAATGGGTAAGGCCAAGTAATATAGCTGTGATGTACGGCAAAAGGTTGTTGAGCTTCACAAAATAGGAAGTGGGTATAAGAAAATAGCACAAGCATTGAAAATGCCCATTTCCACCATCGGGGCAATAATTAAGAAGTTCCAGTCAACTGGAAATGTTATGAATCAACCTGGATTTGGACGTGTGTCTATATTGTCTCAGCGTACTGTGAAGAGGATGATTCGAGTGGCCAAAAAATCTCCAAAGATCACAGCTGGGGAATTGCAGAACTTAGTTGCATCTTGGGGTCAGAAAGACTCCAGAACTACAATCCGAAGTCACCTACATCACCACAAGTTGTTTGGAAGGGTTTCAAGAAAAAAGCCTCTACTCTCATCCAAAAACAAACTCAAGCTTCTTCAGTTTGCCAGACACTACTGGAACTTCAAATGGGATCGGGTTCTATGGTCAGATGAAACCAAAATAGAGCTTTTTGGCAATAAACACCAGGTGGTTCACACAGAGAGGTAGCCATATGGAAAAGTACCTCATACTTACGGTTAAATATGGTGGTGGCTTTTTAATGTTTTGGGGCTGTTTTTCTG
Source organism: Cranoglanis bouderius (assembly GCA_023630585.1). NCBI lineage: Eukaryota > Metazoa > Chordata > Actinopteri > Siluriformes > Cranoglanididae > Cranoglanis > Cranoglanis bouderius. The sequence continues at coordinate 4,463,689 of CM042568.1, forward strand.
CCAGAGGACCTGGACATTTTGTTAGGATACATTGCATCATGGACTCTATCAAATATCAACAGATATTAAATGAAAACCTGACTGCCTCTGCCAGAAAGCTTAAAATGGGCCGTGGTTGGATCTTCCAGCAGGACAATGATCCAAAACATACATCAAAATCAACACAAAATAGTTTATTGACCACAAAATCAAGGTCCTGCCATGGCCATCCCAGTCCCCTGACTTGAAACCGATAGAAATCCTGTGGGGTGAACTGAAGAGGAGTGTCCACCAGCATGGACCTCGAAATTTGAAGGACCTGGAGAGATTCTGTATGGAGGAACGGTCTCAGATTCCTTGCTATGTATTCTCCAACCTCATCAGGCATTATAGGAGAAGACTCAGAGCTGTTATCTTGGAAAAGGCAGGTAGCACAAAGTATTGACTTAAAGGGTGCCAATAATGGTTGCACACCTATATTTAACAATGATTTTGCGGATAAACCTGTGTTTTGTTTGCAATTGTTTGATATCCATGAGAGCAGACTATTTTTGTTAATTTTTTGAAGAAAAGATCAAAAACTTAAAATAAAGACAAATTTTCACAGCCTTCTTTGCTCATATTTACCAAGAATGCCAATATTAGTGGAGTGCACTGTAAACAGCCAATTTTCTGTCACTAATGCAAAATACAGTAACTTCAGATGTCTCTAGACTAGAGTCTACTTGTGGCAAATTCAAGTGATTGTGCAGATTTAGAAAGACTCACACCTGTTTGTATTAAGTCCCACAATACACAGTGCATGTCAGACCAAAAACCAAGCCCTGAAGTCCAAGGAACACTCCATAGACCTCTGTGATCAATTTGTGGTCAGACATATATAGTATTTGGGCAAAGCCCTTTCTATTTCTTTAAATGTTCCCATAAGCACAGTGGATCCATCATTGTGAAATGGCAGAAATCCACCATGACACTTCCTAGAGCTGGGACATCCAGCCAAATTGAGTAACCAGGCTAGAAGGGCCTTGGTCAGGGAGTTGACCCAGAACCCAATGGCCACTGAGCTACCTCTGCTGAGATGGAAAAACCTGCTGGAAGGAATACTCAATCACCTCAGAAATACTCCATCAACCAGGCTTTATGGGAGAGTGGTGAGACAGAAGCAACTCCTTCCGTATAAAAAGGCATTTAAAGGACTTAAAGTCAATTGAATCCATTTTAATTGAAATCTATAACAATAAAGTTTGCAACAAGTTAAAGGAGTCTGAATACAGTTGCAATCAGAATTATTCAACCCCCACTGCATATCAGGTTTATTGTCAAAATTTACAGACTTTCAGCTGTGTTCAATGAACAAATCAAACAAAAGCAACTGAAATAGTTCAACACAACGAATGCTTCAAGTGGTTTCCCCAAATTCAACTGAAAATGCAACTTATAATGTCTTCTCCAGTCTCAAAATTATTCAACCCCCTGAACAGAATCCCTCACAACAGCACAAATATGCAAAACAGGCATTGTCTCAAGCACACTTGATGCAACTAATCAAGGGCTTCATTAGTTGCACCAGGTGTGCTTGAGCTGGAACACATGAAATACCTGAACTGGCTAGGGGCAGAAAATACATGAAATACCTGGACAGGGCAGAAAAAGGAAGCTATCAATGGCTGCAACTAGATTTCTGAGAAGGCTGGTTGTGAAAAACCCTCGATTGACTGCAAAAAACCTGCAGCAAGACTTGGTGGCAACAGGCACTGAGGTTTCAGTGAGCACAGTATGGCACATATTAAACGCAGAAGGTTTCCATGCCAGAACTCCAAGACGTTCACCACTACTGACCCAAAAGCACAAGAAAAGTCGGCTCAAAATCATATAAATAAGTTTTGGGATTCTGTTCTGTGAAGCGATGAAACAAAACTGGAACTTTTCGACACAATAGATCAGCGGTATGTCTGGAGAAAGAAGAATGAAGAAAGAACACTCTATCCACAGTCAAGCATGGTGGTGATGCTCTGGGGCTGCTTTGCATCCTCTGGCACTGGAAACTTGCAGTGTGTGGAAGGCAAGATGGATTCATTGACGTTTCAGGAAATCCTAGGAGAAAACGTCATGTCGTCTGTGAGGAAGCTGGCGCTTGGGCGTCATTGGACCTTCCGACAGGACAATGATCCAAAGCATACCTCAAACTCCACCAAGGCTTGGTTGCAGAAGAAGTCCTGGAAGATTCTACAGGGCCATCACAGTCACCTGACTTGAGCCCCATAGAAAATCTCTGGTGGGATTTGAAGAAGGCGGTTGCAGCACGCGAAACCCAAGAATATTACTGAACTGGAGGCCATTGCTCATGAGGAATGGACTAAGATTCCTCAGGAACGCTGCCAAAAGCTGGTGTCTGGCTATGCATCTCGTTTGCAGCAGGTCATAACAGCAAAAGGGTGCTCTACTAAGTACTAAATATGCTTGCAATGAAGGGGTTGACTAATTTTGAAACTGGAGAAGTCATTATAAGTTGCATTTCCAGTTGAATTTGGGGAAACCACTTGAAGCATTCGTTGTGTTGAACTACTTCAATTGCTTTTGTCTGATTTGTTCATTGCAAACAGCTGAAAGTCTGTCAATTTTGACAATAACCCTGATTTGCAATGGGGGTTGATTAATTTTGATTGCAACTGTACTTTCTGATCCCACTGTATCTACAGCACCATGAACTTTGTTCAAATGTTTTAGTGAAATTGGTCTATCTATAGACTTGATTCAAACGTTTCATATAAACATGCTTAAAATGGATGGGTTCCCTTTTGAGTCTGGTTCCTCTCAAGGTTCCTTCCTCATATCATCTCAGGGAGTTTTTCCTTGCCACCGTTACCTCTGGCTTGCTGATTGGGGATAAATTCATACATTTAAAATATATATCCTTAATTTATATATTTCTGTAAAGCTGCTTTGTGACAATGTCCATTGTTAAAAGTGCTATACAAATAATACTGAATTGAATTAAATTAAATTCTGAATGAGCAGGTTACATATTTAAAACTGTCTTTGGGATTATTTAGTTCCCTCACTCTTTTGTAGTAAGGCTTACCTTATTGAATGGATATGTGTCACTGTACTAGTTAATTGTATATGCTGACTTAATGTTATGGGCTAATCAATGGCTGTTATGGGTTAATGTTACTTAATGGGCAGTGGTAGCTCAGTGGTTAAGGTGTTGGCCTACTGATCGGAAGGTTGTGAGTTCAGATCCCAGCACCACCAAGCTCCCGCTGTTGGGCGCTTGAGCAAGGCCCTTAACGCTCAGATGTATAAATGAAATAAAATGTAAGTTGCTCTGGATAAGGGTGTCTGCCAAATGCCATAAATGGAAATGTTATGTAAGCATAGGGAACTACACAATTGCCTTTCAACCAACTGAAATACACTTTTTGCTGTAGAGACTTAAGGCAATATCACTGAAACTCACTATGAGAAGGTTTTTCTGTCTCATAAAGTACAGAAAGTATATTGCAAAAAGGTCTATATACTTTCATTCAAACTGTAACTAGCTTTGAACTTCACTAGCTTGCAACTTTGTGTGGACAGCATGGTATAAGATGGATCAGCGTTTATGCTTTTTTAGACAAATTCCAAACACTAGATGACAAATGTTGAAATGAACATTGTTTCACAAATGTGAAAATTTTAGGAATCCACAAAAGAGGACAGTTCAGGTTACAGTTAGCGTTAGAGCTGGGGTTTGTTCCATATGTCGGAGGAGCTCTAGACTGATACCTAACAATTTTTGTGTAGCAGAGTGTCTGTACTGCCTCTGGTGTTGTGGAGACACAATAGCAATACTTTTGGTACACTTTATCCAGCTTGATATTAAATTTATTTTCACAAAGTGAAATGATAATCAAATTAGGCAGTCAGTATATGCATTTTTTCTTGTACTTATTAGCCACTTGTCTTGTGAATTATCCTGCCATATTGTAGCCCTGCTGTCTCAGGTTTACATGCTATAGACATAAACATAATGGAGATTGCTTTGGGATTACAATCATATTTCAAGATAAAAATCAAAGTGTAAACAGTATAAGTAGAAGTTTGAGCCATGGCCATACTTAATCTCTTTAGGCAGACCAACCCAAATTGTGGTAAAGCGTGTAATTCTATAATCTTGTTCTATGTTCTATAATCTTAAAAGCAATAATTCACAGTGCTATTGGTCCAAGAAACCTAGTGGCCATGTCCATTCTTAGTCCATTCTATGGACCTACACTGGTTATTAGGACTTTGGAAAATGGTTTGTCTATAACAAAGGGTGCCCTAGAAATCAACTGATTGACTGCTACCTGACAAGAATAATAAAACCAGTAAGGACACTAGACATTTGGTATGTAAAACTGTCTAGGCTTTTGTGCGTCTTTACTACTTAGGTACCAGATTTGTGACCATGAGCGTGTCACCATACAAGCAGAAAAAAATCCAAATCATCCAGCATTGCTTAATCTGACAAAGAGGGAACGACCCCCAGGGCATCCATTCACTTATCTTCAAATGAATCAGCTGCAATGGAACAGATGTAAACTGCATTCTGGTACCTTTACCAAACCAGGTGTATCTGCTGATGAGAAGCAGGATATTCAAGACATTCCTCTAGCAATAGGGACAAACAAATTCCCTAGCCAGAGCCATATCACCCTGCAGTTCTTGCCTGGTTTCCCACTAAAACTAAGCCTGGCCAGTACCTGGATGGGAGACTTCCTAGGGAAAACTGCTGCTGGAAATGGTATAAGGGAGGCCAGCAGGTGGTGCTCTAACTGTAGTCTGTGTGGGTCCTAGTGCCCCAGTATAGTGACAGGGACACTATACTGTAAAAAGAGCACGGCCTTTCGGGTGAGATGTTAAACCAAGGTCCTGACTCTCTATGGTCACTAAAAATCCCAGGACACTTCTTGTAAAGAGTAGGGGTATAACCTGGTGTCCTGGCGAAATTGGCTCTTATCAATCATGGCCCCCGAATAATCGCCATTCCCTGAATTGGCTACATCACTCTCCTCTCCACCAATAGGTGGTGGGTGTATGGCTGCCGTCGCATCATCCAGGTGGATGCTACACACTGGTGGTGTTTGAGGAGATTTTCCCCCCATACTATGCAAAGAGCTTTGAGTGTCTAGAAAAGCGCTATATAAATGTAATGTATATAAATTATGTATCTCTTAGCACATTTACTGACACCTCCTCACCCTCTGGTGAGATGACCACTGTATCCATAGCCATAAATTTCTTATATATCCCAGGGTTTGTACTAGAAAATACTATAGGTTCTATCACCAACAACGGGTTAGACCTTTTCTGAACGGCAAAACACCCTGACTCTATGTGATGCTAAAATCATATGCAGTTTTAAATGTGGTGCAGTTGGTACATTTGCACCCCCTATTGTTGGGATTAAACAGACTTTTCCCCCCAGTAATTCTGTAATTTGTCTTTGCATTACAAATGAATTAAAATAGCCAATTGACAGAAAACATCTATTTTTAAAATTCAAAATTGAAATATAAAGAATAAATTAATATGTATTTAAAATGTTACATTTCTACCAACCTTCATCATCAATCTCATATTAAAACTTTCATTTGCTATAGGACTATAAGCTATTAAAATCATTTTACCAAGCTAGCTATTACAAAGCTTTTTAGAGACAGCCAAATAACAATTTGGTATGTATTTATTTTTAAGCATTAAAATTAAGTATTTTTGTTGTTCATATTTGCTATATTTAGCTGATTGCTCCACAAGACATCCTGAAGTGGCACACACCTAATTAATGGCCAAAAGAAAGAGACACTCCTAGTAGAGAGGTATGTCATGATAGGGGCTGGGTTTCCAGCCCACCTATAGGCCATGGTGATCCACACAAGGGAGCCCTTCATGTCTTTCCTCCAATTTTATCTGGAAAAAAACAGTCTGGCTGCAACCTTTTATTCCAACCGACCAGGAGCCACACCTGATAACCAACTGAAGGCAAATTAATTTCAACAAATTAAACATGTGGAATCAGGTGTGGTTCCTGATTAATTGGAATGGAAACCTAAAGCGAGCCCTTCATTAAAGACCTCTGCTCTATGACAAAAGAACTGTTGGTCTGAGGATGGCCACCATTCAGCTTGTATAATACAGCAGGGCATGTACCAGGCACAAAAGGAAATGTTCTGTAGACCTGTCGCCATGGAATTATTCAAGGTTAATTGATTGATTTATACATTTGGCCAGAAAACCTGAGTTTAACCACAAAGCTATCCCAGAGTCATCTGTAGTTCTTTCTGTCTTTTTCCTGAAGTGATTAGGCCTGTTAGATGTACAAGATCAGCAAGATCAGTATTTTGCATAGACTCATAAGAAGAGGCCTTAAGAACTCTGGAGATCCCACACTGTGGTCTTGGGTATCATGGAGGATGGAGGCACCTTGCCACATTCAGAAAGGTTGTAATCAAAAACATGCACTGCAATTGCCATCACATACATCATTAGTGTAACTGGGGACTTGCTGTTCTCTAGCAGTCCCTGAAGAAAAGTGAGTACCTCAGCAATTGAGCAATGCAATGGGTCCAGTTGATGAGGGACACACCATTTGTGGAACAGTTTCCACCTTAGGGCATACATGGCCCATGTAATAGGGACTCTTGCAATCAGAGTATTTCCTGGACTGCTAAGTCACAGTTCTTAGTTTGCAATTCATTCTGATGGGACAAACCCAGAGTCACGGGTGAAAATTGATATATCTGACTGCCACAACATTATCCAAGGGGACCAACATGTGGTGACATCTCAGAACCAGAACTTGAGGGCCAGATGGACCATCCTCAATTTCAGCTGTTTGATGTGTTCATCTCACATGATGGGGCCCCACACCCTCCATCACACCACACTGATTTCCAGCCAGTAAGGGTCCGTGGTAGATATTTTTCCTCTGATGGGCACAGCTCGCAAGTAGACCCTTTGTTGTTAGAAAAGCCTTATATCTCCAGCAAGCTAAAGCCTTTGCACCTTTCCCTGACATGAAAACACATATCTGTTTGTGCCAACTGGCATCCAGCCATTGACAACCCACTTCTGGAAACTCATTTCTAGAAAGTCCAAGGGGACTACTGCTGTGGCTGCCATTAACCATCAGAGAAGCTTTAAGATTCTTTGTTGGAACTTGGGATTGTGGTGACCTACAACTGGCATGTAAACAGTTAATTTGGTCTTGCTGTGTGCATGATACTGAAATCTGTGCTGTCCTGTTCAGTGCTTGATTCAAATTACCTGGACAAAGTGGATTGTCTTGCATAAACCAGGTGGATGGACAGTCACCCTATATCCTGGCCTAGGTATCTAACAGGTAGGAGTGACATGAGGTTAGCTCCTCAACAGAGGGGTCAATTTCTATAGATTAGAGAGATTGTTCCAGTGCAAGCAGTAAAATGGCTTCCCTAATTTCAGTGAACGTCACACACAATGCACAGTACATCTTCATCCACTCGTCGGGCAGCATGCATCTGACCTAGTGTCCGATTTAAAGAGAACACCAGCAATGCAATACGGTCCACAATGGCACCCCAGCCTGACCTGCTTGTGTCCGTTATATTAGCCAGCACATGTATGACAGAGCCTAGGCACAGCTTTCTGTTCAAATCTGCCTTTGAAATTCTTAAAACAATTCTTGCACTGAGGCACTGCAACCGCCATGACCAGGCATTGTGCAAAAGAACGCATTCAGTGTTGCCAGTTTCGCAGGTCTATCTAACCCCACTCAGGCTTCTAGCATTTTAAGAGTGGCTGACTTGGCTAATTTAGAGCCTAGCAGCAGTGCCTGCAAGCATCTTGGCTTGTTCAGCCATTGCACATGGTGGTTCATCTACTAGGCCATTATCAACCCAGAAGACTCTCTTGGACATAGCAGTTGACTTAGGATACTTGCCTTCCTCTGATGAATGTTGCAAATTCTGCAACATACATCAACTTTGTGGCCTTGCTGGAAGGTCTTGGCATGGTGCGGACAAGAAAGTATTCATGTGAATCAGCATTTATGAGGGGTTAAATTGAACTGCCATTCTATTAACATTCCAGCCAAAATGGATGCTAGTTCCTCTACATTAGCTAAAGTGTGTTTCCACTAGGATTTTGAGGGACTAAAGTTCTTTGATATGTTGATCATACCATTGAGAAGAAAATAACTGAAGGAATGAAAATTGGTGGTTACTTAATTACAGTACATGGCAAAAGTGTAACCAGTCAGCCAAAAATGGAGATTGAGATGGAAGTTATGCATATTAAAATTAATATAGTTTTTAAAAAAATCAATCAATCAATCAACTAATCAAACAAACAGCTAAGCCCCAAGTATCTACATCAAATCCCTCAAAATTTACTCTATATTAACTGCAACTGTTAATACAGCAACTAAGGCCTAAAGCATCCACTGTTAGATGTCACTATAGATTTAGCTGCACAGTACTGTAAAATAATACCACATTTCAACAATACAGTAAAATACCTTAGTTTACATTGCATTCTGGGTAATTTTCATTGATTTTAATTTTGATTTGATTTTAATTTTTTATATTTTTGAATTATTTGTAATGTTATTCTGTAGTAGTATTACAATATTACTAACTATAGATTTATATACTATACTACCTATATATTATAAACTTATGTGATATCTTGTTATAAATAGTAATAATTATCAGTAATGCAGCAATACAGGTATTACAGTACAATATAGTACAATAAAATACAGTACAAACAGACCAAATTACAAAAAACAGTAAAATACTGTTTTGTAGTTATACAGTATTGTTCTGTATTTCTTGTAAATTGTATTACTGTAAATTAAAATACAGCAACTTGCTGGCAACCGTGCTGCCAGTAACACTGTAAATATACAAGGAAATCGTTTACAGTGTTCATTTTGTCACCCATCACTCTTCATGCTGTTTATTGGGGAAACAAAGAGAAGATATGCCACTTTCCAGGTATGAGAGACTTCAACAGCAATAGACATAAAATTAACAGCAATGGACATAAAATTAACAGCATTTCCATTAGCCTTGCTAGCTGTTGCTGTGGCAATAAAGAAACTCAAAATGATTAAAAAAAAAAAAAATCTACACTTTCTGAACTGTATAACCCCTATGAATGACTTAATCTCCTACACGTTTGGAAACACTTTGCTTGCCCAGCTGATAAAGTATGGAGTATATATGCCTAGGCACATAAATTCTTCAAGGTACAAAAAAAAAATCAGCTTGTTTTACCTGCACACTGCTTCAGTTTTTAGATGGGTGGACTTGTCCAAGCTGACAGGATTCTGGGCTTCTTCTCAACTTGCTGCACCATGTGTGATGAGTCTAATTCATTTCTTAGAGTACAGACCAGTCTGTTATTTTATTTATTTTAGCAGGAATTTAACCAGCAAAACAACAATTATTCACTAGCTCTTGAGTGCCTGGCTCAGATATGTGAAATATACTGTATATAAAACTGAAATTGCCTTGAGATCCACCAATCAGGACAAACTAATTTATCTGGAGATTTTAGTCCAGCAGGCCATCAGTAAAAGCATTGATTAGACACATGCAGAACTTAAGATTGCAAGTGAAGGACAGGCACAGGCATGAGGACAAGCAAACAAATGTCTTCTATAGCTTCCAAACTTGAGAAAGGAACACCAAAACAAACAAACAAACAAACAAACAAAAACATTATTGACCTTTCCCCTAGCATCATTTTCTTCTTTAGAATACTGGCAGTTACAACTAACAATATGGCTCATTGCTGCCACCTACTGGAGAATGTTCCTGTGCATGCTGTTATAGGAAAATAATCAATGACATGATGGTGTGATGTGGCCTGCCACAAAACAGAGTAAAGGTACCACCCTGATGTTGAATTTTCTTTCCAAAGTGTTTTATTCCTCTTCTATTAAATCAACTTCAAAAATTAATGAATAACACATCATACTTTTTAACAATTGTGGTTACATTTAATGTTGTCAAACATCTGCAAAACAATTTACTTCCTGTTATCACTTACAGCTATAAACTGGAAACCTTGCTTGCTTACTGTTACAGTACTAAGTGCTGACACTGGAGACTCCTTCCATAAATGTAAAATATGGAAGGAGGCTGCACCACAGTGCCACCTTAAGAAGCAACAGAAGTTATGGAAATGTCATATGATAGAGCAGTTTTTTTTTATTATTATTATTTCTTAATGAATAATAACTGCTCCTTCAATGTCCAATTGCTATCTAACACATGCGACCTCATTAAGCTGTTCAAAGTGTTCAAAATTGTCTTTATTGTTTAACGTTTTGATATTCACAAAAATACTCTGCTCTCATGTTGCAAACAAAACACAGGTTTATATATAAAAAAAGAATAATACATACATACATATATATATATATATACAGTGAGGGAAAAAAGTATTTGATCCCCTATCAATCAGCAAGATTTCTGGCTCGCAGGTGTCTTTTACACAGGTAATGAGCTGAGATTAGGAGCACTCTCTTAAAGGGAGTGCTCCTAATCTCAGCTCGTTACCTGTAAAAAGACACCTGTCCACAGAAGCAATCAATCAATCAGATTCCAAACTTTCCACCATGGCCAAGACCAAAGAGCTTTCCAAGGATGTCAGGGACAAGATTGTAGACCAACACAAGGCTGGAATGGGCTACAAGACCATCGCCAAGCAGCTTGGTGAGAAGGTGACAACAGTTGGCACGATTATTCGCAAATGGAAGAAACACAAAATAACTGTCAGTCTCCCTCGGTCTGGGGCTCCATGCAAGATCTCACCTCGTAGAGTTTCAATGATCATGAGAACGGTGAGGAATCAGCCCAGAACTACACGGGAGGATCTTGTTAATGATCTCAAGGCAGCTGGGACCATAGTCATCAAGAAAACAATTGGTAACACACTACGCCGTGATGGACTGAAATCCTGCAGTGCCCGCAAGGTCCCCCTGCTCAAGAAAGCACATGTACAGGCCCGTTTGAAGTTTGCCTGAATGATTCAGAGGAGAACTGGGTGAAAGCATTGTGGTCAGATGAGACCAAAATCGAGCTCTTTGGCATCAACTCAACTCGCCGTGTTTGGAGGAGGATGAATGCTGCCTATGAGCCCAAGAACACCATCCCCACCGTCAAACATGGAGGTGGGAACATTATGCTTTGGGGGTGTTTTACTGCTAAGGGGACAGGACAACTGCACCGCATCAAAGGGACGATGGACGGGTCCATGTACCGTCAAATCTTGGGTGAGAACCTCCTTCCCTCAGTCAGGGCATTGAAAATTGGTCAGGATGGGTATTCCAGCATGACAATGACCCAAAACACACAGCCAAGGCAACAAAGGAGTGGCTCAAGAAGAAGCACATTAAGGTCCTGGAGTGGCCTAGCCAGTCTCCAGACCTTAATCCCATAGAAAATCTGTGGAGGGAGCTGAAGGTTTGAGTTGCCAAACATCAGCCTCGAGACCTTAATGACATGGAGAGGATCTGCAAAGAGGAGTGGGACAAAATCCCTCCTGAGATGTGTGCAAACCTGGTGGCCAACTACAAGAAACGTCTGACCTCTGTGATTGCCAACAAGGGTTTTGCCACCAAGTACTAAGTCGAAGGGGTCAAATACTTATTTACCTCATTAAAATGCAAATCAATTTATAACTTTTTTGAAATGAAAAAAATGAAATGAAAAAAAAATTAACTTTTTTTTTTCTGGATATTTTTCTTGTTATTCTGTCTCTCACTGTTATGCACCTACGATTAAAATTAAAGACTGATAATTTCTTTGTCAGTGGGCAAACGTACAAAATCAGCAGGGGATCAATACTTTTTTCCGCCACTGGGATGGCCATGGCAGGACCTTGATTTTGTGGTCATTAAACCATTTTTGTGTTGATTTTGATGTACGTTTTGGATCATTGTCCTGCTGGAAGATCCAACCGTGGCCCATTTTAAGCTTTCTGGCAGAGGCAGTCAGGTTTTCATTTAATATCTGTTGATATTGACAGAGTCCATGATGCCATGTATCCTAACAAAATGTCCAGGTCCTCTGGCAGAAAAAAACAGCCCCAAAACATTAAAGAGCCACCACCATATTTAACCGTGGGCATGAGGTACTTTTCCATATGGCTACCTTTCTGTGTGTGCCACCTGGTGTTTATTGCCCAAAAGCTCTATTTTGGTTTCATCTGACCATAGAACCCGATCCCATTTGAAGTTCCAGTAGTGTCTGGCAAACTGAAGACGCTTGAGTTTGTTTTTGGATGAGAGTAGAGGCTTTTTTCTTGAAACCCTTCCAAACAACTTGTGGTGATATAGGTGACTTTGGATTGTAGTTTTGGAGACTTTCTGACCCCAAGATGCAACTAACTTCTGCAATTTCCCAGCTGTGATCTTTGGAGATGTTTTGGCCACTCGAGCCATCCTCTTCACATTACGCTGAGACAATATAGACACATGTCCAATTCCAGGTTGATTCATAACATTTCCAGTTGACTGGAACTTCTTAATTATTTCCCTGATGGTGGAAATGGGCATTTTCAATACTTGTGCTATTTTCTTATAGACACTTCCCATTTTGTGAAGCTCAACAACCTTTTGCTACACATCACAGGTATATTCCTTGGTCTTAACCATTGTTATGAATGACTAAGGGAATTTGGCCTATGTGTTACCTCATATTTATACCCATGTGAAACAGGAAATCATGGTTGAACAATTTCCTGTTCCTAGTCACCCAGGTGTACTAAAAAAATGTAAAATTGTAAAATATCAATGGGAATATTCTTCAAATATATTTTTCTCATATGAATTCATGGGGTGCCAATAATTGCTGCGCACTTATATTTAACAAATATATATTTTTGATAAACCTGTGTTGTGTTTGCAATTGTTTGATATCCATGAGAGCAAAGTATTTTTGTGACTTTTTTAAAACAAAACATCAAAAGGTAAAAAAAAAATTCACAGCCTTCTTTGCTCATATTTACCCAGCACGTACAAACATAGGCATCAAAGGGGGCTTGAGCACCTGCCCTTTTTCTTCCTCGAGAGAAAGTGCTCTTTTTTCTGTGGTGCCTTTTTTTTTTTTTTTTTTTTTTTTTTTTTTTAAATAAATGAATATATATATATATATATATATATATATATATATATATATATATATATTCCTGTTTGCGCCCCTGTCACCCAAAATGTCTGTGCACATCCCTGATATTTACCAAGGGTGTCAATAATAGTGGAGGGCACTGTATGTAATGCTATAATTTGTAATAGTATTACTTGCATTATAGCTGGTGTTAGCACTCCAGAACCAGGGATACTAGCCTAATTTAATACAGAGGCTAATATGGGTCTCTAGATAGCAAGAATATGTCAGCTTATATTAATGTGCTGAGAAAATGGACTTTCAATGTAAAGTTAAGATAATCTTAACTGGTAAGGAGAGTGTTCAATGTGATGCTCACACTGCATTGTGCTGAATCTTATGAAAATGAATCATGTGTAAAAAAAAAAAAAAATAATAATAATAATAATAATAATAAATAATAATAATAATCATATGTGAAAATGATGTGAAAGTGAATGATGTGGAGAAAATTCAGGGGTAAATTTTACACATGCAGTTCATGTGTCTTTTCAGTAAGGGGAGACTTGTCAGGATATTTGTCTTGGCAGTTTCTGATATTACACTTGAGAAATGGGAAGTGGAAAGCTCAGCGCTTAAGTCTCTGAACTACTGGTCAGAAACTTTAAATCCCAGGATGCCAAGCTGCCACTGTCATTTAGTAAAGCCTTTCTTCTTTTCCTTGACTCAGCTGTAAGTTGTTTTGGATAAAACCATCTGCATAACTGCATGAATAACATGTAAATATAAATGATAGGATTACAAGACAAAAATAATTTCAATATAGTATGAGTATGCTGTTTTTTTATTTTGTGAATTTAAGTAATGTATAAAGTGACAAAACACAATTACACTTAAACATTTACACTCAAGTGGTTTGTGGTTCTTTAACAAGTAGTGTAATGATTCATCTACCATCTTTACCTGCTACTAGAGTAATAAACACAAGGGGGCAGCAACATCTAATGATTACTTTGACTATACTGAAAAATGTAGAACTCTTAATGGTTCTTCAGTTGTCTCTACAGGGGAACCCTTTAAGGTCCAGTGTGGAAACTCCAGAGCTTTTCTCTATCAGAAAGGTTTCCACATGCAGCATGTTTAGGTTGCAAATTACCCTTATCCAATCAACCCTTAAAGAACCACGGAACCTTTTTGCTTTACCAGGACAGTTTAGTTAAATTTTAAGCACCTGACAGGTTCTAGGTATTAAGAAGAAAATCATGACAAATAATTAGAAGTTTGAGAATTGATTAAAACACTCTTCGGTTATCCCTTTAGGGGAACCCTTTCTGTAGAACCAGCTGACAACAGGGAACTTCCTTATCAGAAAGGGAAACACTTTTAGCAGATTAAGAACCCTTAATCATCCAGTGAATTCTTAAAGACGAAGATCATACCGAGTACCAAGACATTTTAACTAATTGTAAACACCTGACAGGTTCTATGTATTAAGAAGAAAATAATGACCAATAATTTCTTCAAGGGTTCTTTAAGGGTTCATTAAGCTTCCACAAATATTGTCTTTGGAACCCTTTCTAATGAGAAAACACTTGCAGGGCTTTTGTATTTTTTTCCCAATGTCCACACTATGTTTGTTCTCGGAAAAGATTGTTTCCATCTCTTATTAATTTTTACAATTTACCATGTTTTTTCAGTACTTTCGACCCCTTTTTAAATGTAAAACACTTTGTTCTAATAGGAAAACACAAATGCTTGCTGTGAATGATGTATAAATTTGCATTTTTCAGTATGACTGTATCCTGTAGTGATCAATGATCAATCCTCTTTCCAGTCACCCGAATGACGACGGGTTTTTATTATGAATCTGATTTCATTCTTATGCCGCATCAGAAAGGTTTTTTTTTTTTTTGACACTGTGGCATTTGCTTGCTTATTAGGGTTCTAGAACGAAACTGGTCCTTCTGTAAACCTGCTCTCTGGCAATGTCTAATGCTAAAACTATTATACGTATAAAATACAATTAAGGTGAATTGAATTCTTTGCATATATTATATAATATACATTATGCATTATATGGCCCATTCCAGAATTGTGGCTACATTTCAAGTAGAGAAAGAAAACTAAAATAAATCAATGAAATGAAAAAATGAAATATATAAATAAATAAAAACAGGCAACAAATGTAATACAATTTAAAACCCTGTCTTCCCTAAGAGAAGTTTTGTCTCTACATCCATTAATTCAACTTTAAGTCTAATAAGATAGAGTCTTTTCATTTTAGAGTAAAAATATCAACACATTTAACTGAAAGGTTGCCAAGATGGTGTGCATTTTCTCTAAATATAGCTTTAAAAATGAATGAAATGCTTTGGAATTGCATGTAGTAAGAATGTTAGTTATGCTAATCAGCTTCTGATCAATTTGTTAACAATAAAACACATATAATGATCAATTTAAAGCAAAACCTTAAACAAACAGAGTTGAAATTGATGGTAACAATATGAATAACAGAGTTGACCACCCGTAGAACACCAACTTCTCTGTCTGAAACCATTTTTAAATGTTAAAACAACTATTTATTCCTAACAAATGCATCTGAATTACAAATCTTTCTGCTTGTCTGCCCCGCATTTCCCCTTTTGTGCCATCTATTTCTGTCTTTCTGCAAATTTTCTGCCTTTCTTCCAGGGTCGGCATCACGCTGTGCCCTGTACAGGTGCATCTCAAAAAATTTTAATATCGTGGAAAATTCCTTTTTTTCCCGTAATGTAATTAAAAAAGATACTGGAAAAATCCAGTATCTCAAGAATATTAGAATAAAGAATATATAATACAACAATGTCGACATAAGAAGAGCTCTAATCAGCTAATTAACTCAAAATACCTTTTTACTCAAAACCCTGTTGCTCAATGGTCCAAAGTCCTCTTTTCAGATGAAAGTAAATTTTGCATTTCATTTAGAAATCAAGGTCCCAGAGTCTGGAGGAAGAGTGGAGAGGCACAGAATCCAAGTTGCTTGAAGTCCAGTGTGAAGTTTCCACAGTCAGTGATGATTTGGGGTGCCATGTCATCTGCTGGTGTCGGTCCACTGTGTTTTCTCGAGTCGAGAGTCAATGCATGCACTTCATGCTTCCATCTGTTGACAAGCTTTATGGAGATGCTGATTTCCTTTTCCAGCAGGACTTGACACCTGCCCACAGTGCCAAAACTACTAGTAACTAGTTTGCTGACCATGGTATTACTGTGCTTGATTGGCCAGCCAACTCGCCTGACCTGAACCCCACAGAGAATCTATGAGGTATTGTCAGGAGGAAGAGGAGAGACACCAGACCCAACAATACAGATGAGCTGAAGGCCCCTATCAAAGCAACCTGGGCTTCCATAACACCTCAGCAGTGCCACAGGCTGATTGCCTCCATGCCACAGCGCATTGATGTAGTAATTTGTGCAAAAGGAGCCCCGACCAAGTATTGAGTCTAAAATAATGCAAAATGCTTAAATGTGATTGGGAACATTTAACTCATTAACATGTTACTCATCGTCAACTCTGTTATCATTAAACCATTAACAGAGTGGACGATAACAGAGTTGACATTCCATCATTTCCACCATTTTGTGCTTTAACTCCATGTGCTATCCTCAAACCAGATACCACATGGCATGTCTAAAAACTGAACTTCATGGATTTTCATCATACTATCATTTTTTTTTTAAATTGAGTGACAGATTCACTACAATATCACAATAACAGATTTGACATATAATTAATCTACTATTGGTGTGTCCTAAACATTTTATACAAATGAATGAGAGGAGAAGCATGACATACCTCACTGCCTTCCAGACTTTCCCACCAGGGGAAGTGACATTGCTGGGTGCAGGTCACATGGTTTTTATATGAATGCACTAGGGATTTTTATGCAGTTTTATAACAGCGGTAACAGAGTTGACCAGAACATAGGGACATAAAAAATATATATATATATATATTTTTTATTACTGAAAATACATATAATAAATATTCTATGCAATTGATTGTATAACTGTTAATAGAGTACGCACAAAAAGAAAAAAAAAATAGACTTAATTATTTTATGATAATTCAAGTTGAATGTATGAATCAGAAGGCAAAGACAGTCAATAATAGGTGGAGCCGGAGTCATTTGGTCAATATTTTCTATCTAAAGTGTCCCCAAATATACGTCAAGCATTATTATTAGTGAAAGTTTAATGTAATTTGTGTTATTATTCAAAGCTAATTCATTTTTGTTTTTTTTGTTTTTTTAAAACAAATTACAAAAGGTATATCTGGGAGATGCAAAATGTACCGCCGATTCTAGAACTACTCCTATGCATGAGATGTACTCTAAGACTAACAAGATCAAAAACAAGCTCATTTGACTGAGTGTAACATTAACATAACATAACACAAATTAAACTCATTTTAAAATCATAATAAAAACACAATTACATTTACACATTTACACACACCACGTTTGTGGTTCTGTAATTAGTACCACTGAAAGCAATGCAATAATTGATCTCCCCTTTTACCTGCTATTAGACCGTTAAACACATGGGGGCAGCAACGTCAAATAATTACTCTTATGTCCTGTGTGAAGCTAGACGTGCTGAACTCCTACAGCACATCTTAAAACATTTAGAACCTTTAATGGTTCTTCAGTTGTCCAGGCGTTTGTCTATAATCACAGGAAACATGATATTAGTTTGGTCGGTGAATATAACATTGACATACGGAGCGATATTGTATCTGTCTGAATTCTTGATGAAAAGCACCTCAAACAGTACACTCTTAAAGGTTCTCCAGCTTGTCTGCTTGGGGGAACCTTTTAAAATTTTATATAGAAGCCTACAACAGAGTGTTTCCCTGTGAGAAAAGGAGTAGAATCCTTTCAGGGTGCCAAGAACCCATAATCATCCATTGAACCTTTACAGAACCCATGAAGAATAATTTTTTTCTAAGACTGTACCAAGGTTCTAGTTATTAAGAAGAAAACAATTACCAGTAATTTGCATTTTGTACACACACTTACCTAGTAATAGCCATGCTTCTAGGAAATGTAGAACCCAGTTGTCCCAGGAGAACCCTTTAAAGTTCTAAAGCCTTACAACAGAGTATTTCCCTATCAGATAGGGGACCAAGTACCTCAATCGTCCAAGGAACCTTTGGAAAAACAATGGAAAAACAAATTTTCTAAGACTGCACCGAGGTTCTATGTATTAAGAAGGGGGGAAAAAAAATGAAAAAATGACCAATAATTTAGAGTTTGTATCACACGCCTACCCAGTTCATACATATACACAGTCTTCAAAACTGTAGAACCCTTAAGGGATTTTTGTTTGTCCCTTCAGGAACCACTAAATAGCCATTTATTTAAAGACTGTACCAGGAACCAGAATATACTGTTTATGTTAAAGAACACCTTACAAGCTCTAGGTATTTAGAAAATAATTTCCAATAAATTAGAGTTTGCAGCACATATACTCCTAGAATATATATATAACCACTGGAGAACCCTTTTTGCTAAGAGTATACCAAGTACCAAGACAGGTTCTAGATATTAAGGAGAAAACAATTTCCAATAATTTGGAGGTTGCCAGTTCATGGTTGGCACCTTTAGGGGAACTCTTTAAAGTTCTATGTAAAATATTACAACAGGATGTTTCCATATTAGAAAAGTTTCCAAGTAGAACCCTTTCAGGAGGCTAAGAACCCTTGATCATCCACTGAACCTTTACAGAAGAAGCCAGTTTAACAAAATGTTAAACACCTGACATGTTCTTAGTCCCTATAATTTGTACCACATTTTGGACACTTACCCAGATTCTGTGTAGAACCTTCTGTCTAGAATAGAGAGTTTCCCTATCAGAAATAAATTTAGGAGGTTAATTATCCAATAAACCTGTACTGTAACTGTGCCAAATACCAAAGACCAAGACACTTTAGCCAAAATGTTGAACATCGCTGGATAAATAGGAACCTTGTAAGACTAAGAGCTAAGAACCCACAATCATCCAATAAACCTTTAAAGAACCATTGAAGATCTCCTCTTTTTTTTCTAAAAGTGTCTCATATGCCAAGGAAACTTCTTGTGCTGCATCAGGAAGGTTTTCTTTGGACCGACTGTGGTCTCTGACTTGCTCATTAGGGTTCTAGATTGATTTCTAAACCTGCTTTGTGAATATGCGTGTTGTTTAAAAGTGCTCTATAAGCATAAAATACGACTGAATTCTTTATTTTGGTGTTGAATTTGTTACAGATATCAAATACTCAAACAAGACCAAAAGCTATACACTGAACACACTGCAACATTAATGTTATTACATTAATGTTAGCAAATATGAAAATGTAATGAAGACACGTTTATTTACAAGCTATATATACTGTCAATCATCTTTGTAGCATCTTCGTGGTATTTATTTATTTAAGAAAAAAAATTTGCAGCATTTTGTGACTGTACGCTTTTATAGCTTTACACTACACACTTTACACACTCGCCACTTTAAACCAATTAAATGACCAACACCAAAACTATAACCTGTAGGCTAATAACACTCAGGCACTCTGCACTCATATACATAATTTATGTTTGTGTGTATTGTTGTTATGTTGTTGAAGGAAGTGAGAATTTTACTGCATGTTGTCGCTGCTATAAAACTTGCTTTTTTCAGACAATCAAGGCTTTAATAAGTACAGTCTTAAGGAGAAGTGGAAGAAACTGAGATTCCAACAGCATATTTTAAGCAGCCAGTAATCCTTTGCAGGGAAAGCAATGATGAAGCAATGAGAGAAATGAATAGATGATCGAAAGAGGGAGCTCTAAGTACATGCACAGCTGCAGGGGGTCGCGATGTATTTCTCTATACTTCATTTTCTCCTTTTTTCTCCACTTATTCGACCCGGTTTTATCTGTGGTTGTTCATTTGGAGCCACACAATGTAGCTTTTGAACTACAGAATTTTAATAATATATATTTTTGGTGACATTCCATTATTATTATTATTATTATTATTATTATTATTATTATTATTATTATTATTATTATTATTATTATTATTATTACTACTACTACTACTATTATTATTATTCCCTAACAGTGGTAGCATTAATCCTACTAATATTATATAATATTATATATAAACACAACATAACAGCAAACAACAAATTAAAACTAACAATTTCGCTTCATTATCATTTTCTTCTTCTAAATATTCACATTGTAATTGTTTTAAAAATGTTTATTGGGGAGAAGTAAATATGTCACAATAGCTGATAATTCTTTTTATCGCGATCATTCGCCGTTTTATAAGGCTCGAATCGGACAGCATAACAAATGAAACTTTATCGAAATGTGAGCATAGGAAAGCATAAAATAATAACAGAGTCATAATTATCAATATGGGCTATGTTTATGGAAATTATAGAGTTGAAATAATGCTTTGTTTTAGAAACTATCTACAGACTTTAATATCTGAATTTGCAAAACTATTGATATACTATACTATACTATGTGATGTATATTTATATACATCACATTGTACACCACATATCACGGTATAAATATACATGTAACTATTTATATGTATATACTGCTACTATTGTTGATACTACTACTATCATTACCTTGCTATTAATGTTGTTTTTATTATGCTGTTTTATTTAAATTCTTTACTATTATTATTATTATTATTATTATTATTATTATTATTATTATTATTATTATTATTATTATTATTATTATTATTATTATTGTCTCATTTGCTTTCAATGCTGCTCTGGTTCTCATAGTTTTCCTGATGCTTTGGAAACACCGTCTAATATGCATTCCTGCTAATAAAGCTACTCTAAATTGAATTTTCTAGAACTGAATCAAAGTGAGGACACACTCGGAGCAGTCATCCAGGAGTCACTTGTTTAACGGAGGGCGGTTTGGAGAATCTCGGGGTGGGTGAAGTCGCACAGAGGGTCAGGATTAACGGTGCTAGTTTGTACAAACAGCCTCGGGCCGAAGGGAAAAAGTTCATCCACGGGTGTGTGTGTGTGTGTGTGTGTGTGTGTGTGTGTGTGTGTGTGTGTGTGTGTGTGTTTAAGGAGTCCTTCACGGTCACTTCTTTAAAGGGATTAAGAGAAGATACGGCCGAGAAATTAGCACTCACAGCTGCAGCACCTTTCCTCCCCAAATCTTATTGACTCAATGTATAAAAAAAACAATCTGATCATTTACCCAAACACAGTAACCTCTTTGTTTTTATTGAAGCTCAAATTGATTGTAATTTAACACACACACACACACAATGCAAAACAAAATTACGAGACTGTGTTAATACGTGAATCCAAGTGTAAGGTGATTAGGAAAATGTGTAGATTTATTTTTGGATAAATGGTAAAATAAATAAATAAATGAATGAATAAATGAATGAATGAATAAATAAATAAATAAACAAAGAAAGAAAGAAAGAAAGAAAAAAAGAAAGGAAAAAATGAAGAAATGAATGAAAATGACTTTGTATGCGTTACTATCGACCCTGCGTAGATGAAGTTGGTTATTCTGTAGTGTTTACATGAAAATGCGGGATTAGTCACTTGAATTGGACGCTTGAATTGCTGACTATTTTATTATTACTTATATAACACTTTCCAGAATTTAACACTACTACTACTACATCAACAACAACAACTAATAATAATAATAATAATAATAATAATAATAATAATAATAATAATAATAATAATAATAATTAAATGGTTTTAAATGAATATACCCCAAAAACTATATTTTCAATGAAACAAATTTTCGGTAATGTTTTTTTTTATATTTAGATTTGTTTACATTCTTTGTACTGTTTTGTTTCTATTAAACAAATGCACAGTTTAGATGTATAGAAATATATGTTTACGGTCATAATTCAAGATATCTTAAATTATGATTACATAATAATAATGAGGTAATCAATAATATGATTACATAATAATAATAATAATAATAATAATAATAATAATAATAATAATAATAATAATCGATATCTGTTCTGTAACAAATTATTATTATTATTATTATTATTATTATTATTATTATTATTATTATTATTATTATTATTATTATATGCCGCGTAATTAAACGAAACAAAAGCGCATGCATTTCGATACTCCTTTCTCCCCGGCTTTTGACCAGCACTGACACATGGTGGGTGTTTGGCTTTCTCCGTTTGGTTGCTTTTTAACTCCCCCCTGTGCAGCTCGAAGTAACAAACTTTTCGCACCTCACCTCGGCCGTGATGAGGTCGCGCGCTCTGTCTTCATTCCCCCCTTGGCGCTTTGATCCAGAGCTTCATCGAGACTTTTTTTCTTTCTTTTTTTTTTTAATACAAACATCCCGCGTTAATGAAGCTCTCGCGTTAGGACGCAAACACGCAGGAAGCAAACGCGGGGAGATTATTACCCCGCACATCCACCCTCCCTCTTTTTTTTGTCTTTAATTGCTTGTTTGGAAACAGATGTTCGCAGCTAATTTCGCCTCTAATGGGATGATTCATTGAGTCGGGGAACGGTTGCAAGCCTTTGCAATAAATTAGTGCAACAAAGAAAAGGCTAATCCCTGCTGTTGGTCTTAGATTAAGTCTAAAAAGTGCACAGGTTTACGTATATCATCATACTCATATAAACAACTAATAAACGACTAATTAATTGAATTAAACCCTGAAGCCGCGTGTCATATACAAGAAAAATGAATAAAAGAAATACCTCCGTAAGTATCATTGATTGGAACTGTTTATTGTAGCATGTTATCCTTATTCATTTTATATAGATATTTAATAAATAATAATATAATAAATACATATAAAAAGTTTTCTATTTGTTGTGCATAGGCTTGCCTGCTATCTACTTGAAGATAGCGGTTATTGTACCGAGTGTGTGGTGTGTTATTGGCCGGGTGTGTTGGGACGTCCCAACACCTCCTCTCGTTTTTTTTTTTTTTTTTTTCCCTCCCTCCGACTGTGTGTGTGTGTGTGTGTGTGTGTGTGTGGCCAGAAGTTCCTCGTTTTGCACAGACCAGCCTCCCCATTGGACAGCTTCAACGTTTTTAGGGAGGAGTCTTACTGGCAGCAAAAAAAAGCAGAGAAGGGAAAGAAATGAACGTGCACGAAAAAAGTCCCGCGTCTTGACGGATGCCCTGAAATCCAGAAACTTTTTCCAATGCGCGCTTCGGCGAAGAGAAAGAGAGTGAAAGAGTGAGTGAGCGAGGTGGCTTCATAGACAGTACCGAGGCCCTGAACGAGAATATTTTGTGGACTTTTTTTTTCTCCCTCGCTGGACTCATTGGTTTTGTTTTTTTTATTTTCTTAAAAAAAAAAAAAAGGAAAAGAAACTTAAAGTGGATTTGTGCCGTTTCGGATCTCTCTGTGGTGCTTTTCGGTTGTCAGCGGAATAATCACCATGCAGGCGCGCTACTCGGTGTCGAGCCCTAACTCTCTGGGCGTCGTGCCGTACATTAGCGGCGAGCAGAGCTACTATCGCGCGGCGGCGGCCGGCGGCGGCTACGCAGGCATGGCGGCGCCCATGAGCATGTACTCGCACGCCGCGCACGAGCAGTACCCGGGCGGCATGGCGCGGGCGTACGGGCCGTACGCGCCTCAGCCGCAGCCTAAAGACATGGTCAAGCCTCCTTACAGCTACATCGCGCTCATCACCATGGCCATCCAGAACTCCCCGGATAAGAAGATCACCCTGAACGGGATCTATCAGTTCATCATGGAGCGCTTCCCCTTCTACCGGGACAACAAGCAAGGCTGGCAGAACAGCATTCGCCATAACCTGTCGCTCAACGAGTGCTTCGTTAAAGTTCCGCGCGATGACAAGAAGCCGGGCAAGGGCAGCTACTGGACGCTTGACCCGGACTCGTACAACATGTTTGAGAACGGCAGCTTCCTGCG
The DNA here is from genome assembly GCA_023630585.1 of Cranoglanis bouderius. Taxonomy (NCBI): domain Eukaryota; kingdom Metazoa; phylum Chordata; class Actinopteri; order Siluriformes; family Cranoglanididae; genus Cranoglanis; species Cranoglanis bouderius. Next base: position 4,487,748 of record CM042568.1, read on the forward strand.
ACGGCGGCGTCGCTTCAAGAAGAAGGACGCTCTGAAAGAGAAAGAAGACCGGCAGATCAAGGACGCCACGTCCTCTCGCCAGCAGCCGCAGCAGCAACAGGGCCGCGAGCAACAGGAGCCGACTGCTGCGCCACCAGTGCGCATTCAGGACATAAAGACTGAGAACGGTGCGTGCACGCCGCCGCAGGCCGTGTCACCTGCGCTCGGTGCGGTTCCTAAGATCGAGAGCCCTGATAGCAGTAGCAGTAGCATGTCAAGTGGCAGCCCGCACAGTGTGCCGTCATCTTCGGCTCGCTCCGTGGGCCTGGACGGCGGCAGTGGCGGAGATCAGCAGCAGCAGCAGCAGCAACAGCATCACGCACATCACCAACAACAACAACATCCACACCACGGTCACGGGCACGCGCAAGGCTTCAGCGTGGACAACATCATGACGTCGTTGCGCGGCTCGCCGCAGGGTGCTGGAGAACTCACGCCGTCTCTCGCGGCTTCCACGCGGACAGGTATAAGCCCTTCGTTGTCCCTTAACTACTCTCCGAGCCAGCCTGCAGCCTACAGCTCGCCCTGCAACCAGAGCGCTGTCTCCACTACCTCGCACGCCACCTACCACTGCAACATGCAGGCTATGAGCTTGTACGCGGCGGAGCGCGCCAGCAACACCGCCGCCAGCACCACCTCGGTGGACGATACTTTGCCCGACTACTCCATCACGACCACCGCCGCCTCGTCGTCCTCGCTGGGCCACGCCGGCCACCTTGGTTCAAGCCAGGATGGACACCATCCTCACTCGCATCAGGGCCGTCTCGCATCGTGGTACCTGAACCAGGCCGGAGACCTGGGCCACCTCGGCGCCACCTACCCGACGCAGCAGCAGAACTTTCACTCGGTGCGAGAAATGTTCGAGTCACAGCGGATCGGCTTGAATAACTCCCCGGTGAACGGAAATAACAGCTGTCAGATGTCCTTTCCTTCGAGCCAGTCCATATACCGCGCGTCTGGGGCTTTTGTCTACGATTGCAGCAAGTTCTGACCAAAAGTCAATTTTTTGTGCGATATATATATATATTTTTGTTATTTTATTTCCCCTCTCATTTCCCCTTTATTTTTTCTCCATAAACAGAGAGTCTTTGATACTTATTACCCTCTCCTCGCCATGGACTGAACACACAAACACATGGTGTTGGTTTATTATGGACAGTGTTACTGCAAATAACACGTAAGTCTCCTTTTTCGCTTTTGCGAGCTATATGCTTTGCTTAAAAAAAAAATAAAAAAAAAAAAATAATAATAATACATACGCCAGCTTTTCACGGACTTGTTATTACGTGTAAATTGCATATAGTAATTTATTTCTGAAATGTAACCGGATTATTATGGACCAAACACTCGAACCGTTTTGTTTCTAAAAACTGAGTTGCCTTTAATTGTGCAGAAATGTTCCATTATAACAAGGGAACGGAAACGTGTATATCGCAATAATATTCATTCAAATTATCTCATTTTGTTGAAAAAAAAAAAAAAGTATTCTGAAGGAACTGCATTCTTTGTTTAATAAATGACCATTTTATGTGAGTTAAAAACGTAGGCTACGCCTGATTTCTTAAAGCACCGTTAAACATTATTATTCTGCGGTGGCCTTGAAAATTAATCTTAAAGTCAGTCTGTGATGTTGAGCAAATTTACATAAAGTGTTGCAACGACCGAACGTGTCAAAATTTTGCAACATATGAAACAACAGCGGCACAGTTTCTCTGCTTTTCTGGGGGGGGGGACCCCAAAACAAATCAAAACAAGAGTTTTTTTTTTACATGGTCCAAAAGACTGCAATATATGGTTGGTATTAATTTTTGGTATACAGCGATACCTAGAGCTTAATAAGATATTAGATAAAAATCAAGCATGAATTTATTATTATTATTATTATTATTATTATTATTATTATTATTATTATTATTATTATTATTATATGTTTTTAAAGACGTGGATATATATATATATATATATATATATATATATATATATATATATATATATATATATATATATATATATATATATATTTCTTGCACTACTCTAATTTACACTTTTCCAGAGATCATGAAAATGACAGGGTGCAAAATATTAATATACATTAGGTTGCAAAATGTGATATTCCTTAAATGAATTATTATTAATTTATTATGCTATTCCTTAAATTCAAAAATTCAAACACACACACACACACACACACACACACACACACACACACACACACACACACACACACAATCATTTGTTTAGGATCGCTTTTTGCTGTGTTTTTGAATATTTAATTTAAATTTAAAGAAAGAACAATCCAGTATATATATATTGCGTAAATAGGCACGCGGCACTAATAGACACAGGCGGTAGTTTATGTTTTTATGTAGTTTTTTTTTGTTTTGTTTTGTTTTGTTTTGTTTTGTTTTGTTTACATTTTTAATAATCCACGCCACGCTCACGAGGCATCTCAGGTTGTCAGTCATTGAGCCATGTGTCATCATCCTGGTGACCTAAGGCCTCTTCTGCTATCAGTCTGGCTCATTTAGTTTTGAGTCTCTGCTGACTGTCTACGTGTGTTTCTCTCTCTCTCTCTCTCTCTCTCTCTCTCTCTCTCTCTCTCTCTCTCTCTCTCTCTAGATTAGCATTAGTATCATAGTATCATAGAAGCCATGCCAAAGATAGACTGCTGTAAATACATGCACGACAGCAACCAGACTGTAGGTGCACCAGAACTAGAAACGGAGTCGTTTGGAGAAATTTGTACATGGAAAATAAATAAATAAATAAATAAAGTAAATAAAAAAGAAAGAAAGAAACTTAATACCTAATAACAGATACCATGGAATAATAATAATAATAATAATAATAATAATAATAATAATTATTATTATTATTATTATTATTATTATTATTATTATTATTATTATTATTATTCATGTGAAATGATGGTGGCTAAATTAAAGCCCAGCGATATGGCCTCTCGTATCTGGCCCCTGCGTCCACGCGTGTTTCACGTAAAATATTTTATTTCACGTAACTGTAAACGCAGTGTAACGGGGGTTTAATGTCCCAGGCCTAAAGGCTGAAGTGCTGTTCATGTATAGCTCAGTGGTTAACCTTCTGACTGGAAGGTTGTGTGTTCTAATTGTAAGTCGCTCTTGATAAGGGCTTCTGCTAAATGCCGTAAATGTAAAAATATTACCAGTAAAAATCTGGTCGATATTTGGTGTCATTTTAATCTCTTTACTGAACATTACCTAGGCCTAATGAAAATGATTAACTCGATTTTGTGACGCTGTGGTGTAGATGTGTGGACCTGCTTCAAAAATGACTAGACACGATTATTGCGCACATTATTATTATTATTATTATTATTATTATTATTATTATTATTATTATTATTATTATTATTATTATTATTATTATTATCTATAATTACTTCTAATTACTATATCTAAGTGAAAGTTCACAAATCATTTTTGGGATTTATCTTAATGTCGCAATCAGGCGCAATGAGTCATAAGGCCGCACTCTCTCTCACTCTCTCTCTCTCTCTCTCTCTCCATTCGAGCAGTTGTAATCATGCTCATAAAAGTCATTAGAGCTTTTCCCGAGCAATAAACAAAACGTCGTGTTAGGACTGAGATTGATGGCGCCCTGGTCGAGCGGGCCAGGTCAGGAAGGAATAAAATTCAATCAGCGCGCTCCAATCGTTTTTCACGAGACGGGAAAAGAAACGAGGCGGTGTGTGTGTGTGTGTGTGTGTGTGTGTGTGTGTGTATGTGTGTCACCGGAGAAGGATGTCTGAGCGCCATCAACAATACGACGCACAAAAACAACAACAACAACAAAAACAGACCCCTAAATCTTCATGATTTTGAGTTTTCCCTCCACTACTGATAAAAAATAAGAGGAGGCTGCGTCCCAAACCGCACACTACCGGATTGAATGGGTGCCTATGTCGTCTAATGGTTTCTATAGCAACCATGTTCTATTTTGAGCATACTAGTGTGCAGCAGTGAGATTTGGGACGCAATAGTGCGCTTTTTTTTTTTTTTTTGTTCTTCTCTTGTTTTGCCTTATGTTGGTGTTAATATCCGTGTACAGATCTTACTCGATTATTTCACTGAAGAGTGTTATAGTGTAGCCTTCAGATTGTGTATTTATTCACGTTAAGCAATTTACTTTTATATTTGTAGAGTTGAGTGCGAGACTAATTCATTTCTTGGTGCAGGCCTGCTGTTCCACCTGCGTCATTTCCGACCAGCACATTTCAGTCATTAGGGATGAAACCAGCCATCATATTTATTCAAGAGCTGCATCATAAAAGTAGCCATCATAATATTAGACGTTTCTAACATTAGTTGGTGATTCTGAATTTTAGAAAGTCAAACAATCGCGTAAAATCGACTGAAGGCAAAAAAAAAAAAAAAAAAAAAACTTATGAAAATATGTTAATATCAAAATTTCCCAAACCTATTCTCCTTGCTTTAGAATGATTATATTATGTTATATTATATTATATTATATTGTATTATATTATATTATATTATATTATATTATATTATATTATATTATATTATATTATATTATATTATATTTTATTACTTATTTACCCATAAATAACAAAATAGTTTGTCCTGCAGTGTGATGTCTCTGTCTCTGTGATGCATCTCTCTCAGTCCTAAATGTAATGCTCTCTGTACCACTCACGAATCCCCCACACACACACACACACACACACACACACACACACACGACATGCATGCAGCATTATGCGCTTTTCTTTTCACTTAGAAGCTGCTCTTTGCCTCTGGATATTTTCTGCTCGCGTAAATCGCTCTTTTAAATTCGCTGAAAAAAAAAAGAAAGAAAAGTTGCGCTTGTGCGCATGCGCGCTTCGTTCTCACACTCCACGACGGGCTCCGGGTCAAGGAGCATAAACAAAAGCGGCTTGTGTGTAGAGTGTTTACATTAATGCAGTGATGTAGGCTATTAAGACACAATATTTAAAAAAAAAAAAAGTAAATGACGTTCCGATATGATATAAGACAAAAATAGATAGGGTGTAAAAGAGTGTGAAAATAAATTGGATTAAAAAAAAAAAAAAGGTGTGTGTGTGCGCGCGCGCGCGCACGTGTGTGTGTGTGTGTGTGTCGCGTTTGCTTTCTAAACCCTAGTTCCTTTGTTTGCCTAAACAGGAAAAAGTCTCAAAATCATCCTTCAGCAAGGAGCTCATGATAACATCATATTGTTTTCAGTAACTAATCGTTTATGGACACAAAATTCTCTGTTTCTGAAAGGAAGCGCGTGAGATAAACTCACGTGGAGAGGCTTTTTAGGAATGAGTAAATCACTCACGTGACTTCTTTGCAAATCGCCAAGAAGAAAATGGTAATGATTTAAAAAAAAAATAATAATAAATCTGATCACATTTTTGTGAATAAAACAAACACCGAACAAATCGTCATTGCTAGAAAGGGTGTGCACTTGTTCAATTTAATTTAATTAGGAGAGAGAGAGAGAGAGAGAGAGAGAGAGAGAGAGCGAGAAAGAGAATCTTCAATCTTCAGAGATGGAAATCATTCAAATAAAATTAAAACAGAATGTTCAGTAAAATTCATGCCGCATTTTCCGAATCAGAGAGCACATAAACATCCCATAACTCTACACTAATACAGAAGGCATCGTGTCGCAGTTTGTTTTTTGGAGGTCGATCGTATCATGTTGTTCCTCCAAACTGACCTTTACGATGAGACAAGCAGTTTAGATCAAATATCGAGGAAAGACAAAACAAAACAAAACAAAACAAAACAAAACAAAACAAAACAACAGACGCTATGTTCCCCGAATATCCTCTAATAGAGAATGGGTTAAATGGCGAGATCATACTTTATACTCTAATACTCCAGGATAAATCCAGGAACTGTACTCTAACACTACACTCTATTGTCTAAGACTCTAAGATAAATCCAGGAATCTAGGACATTTGGGGGGGAAGATGACTAGCAGATCGGCAGGTTCTCACGAAAAACTAATGCAGAAAAAATAATATGAAAGAAAAACAATTATAAGAATAATAAGAATAAGAATAATTGCAGTAATTTTATTTTTCGATGCTTCAGCCATGTTCACGGTGTGTGTATACGCAAGGAAGAGGGAGAGAGACAGAGAAAAAAAAAAAAAAAACATCTCATTAAACTTTTTTTCCCCATTTTATTTTGTTTAGAAATAAAATTCTTCAGATTCTTTTTCGTATGACGAGACCCGTAAATCCATAGCTCGTAAATAATGATCTTAAGGCAGACGCACAAACACTGAAATAAAGAAATAAATCAAATTAAAATGAGAATAAGCAATTAGCCAGCCATTTTAAAAAAACAAAACAAATCTGACAAACAAACAAACAAACAAACAAACAAACAAACAAACAAGGTTACAGTAGCCTATAAATGCCAGTATACAGTATACATTTCTCTGGAAAAGTGTATTATTAATATCTTTGTACTTTCTAGGTGTGTGGTTTCTAAAGTGAGGTCTGGGACATTTAAGCAGCGGGTCTGTGATTTTATTTATTTTTCCTTCCCTGATGCTACAGCGGTGGACTGTATTAAAGTTGGTCTAGTCGCTCTAGCTATGAGTTAAACACCGACTGATGTCAGGAGCTTACTTGCGTTAAACCAAATTTTGAAAACAAATAGTCTTTAGACTTTAATGAACTTTCAATTAATTTGACACCAAATCTTTCGAATTTGCTTTTTTTAGGCAGTTTTGTTATAATAATATATATTATAGCTGTAGTAGTTACAAGAAAGAAATGTAGTCAATACTGATATTTTAAAAATTGGTTTAGTTTATTAAATTGAATTGTGCTGAGAACGTAAGGGGCCCGTGAAATATTTCCTTTCACTAGATGGGGTCTGCAATAAATAAATAAATAAATAAAATTCGGGAACCTTTGCACTATTATTATTATTATTATTATTATTATTATTATTATTATTATTATTATTATTATTATTATTATTATTATAATATACGTAGCTATTTATTTGTTTGTTTATTTGTTTGTTTGTTTGTTTATTTAAATAAAATAGCTTAGCGCGGGTTTCTATCCTACGCGGGGATTAATCCTCTCTCTCTCTCTCTCTGTCTCTCTCTCTCTCTCACACACACACACATTTAAGTTCAAGTAAAAGATCATCCGGGTATTCCGTAGAAACAGCTGAGACATTGCGTAAAACGGAGCTGAGGATACCGTCGTTTGACTGGCAGCTCTGAAAGAGAGAGAGAGAGAGAGAGAGAGAGAGAGAGAGAGAGAGAGAGAGAGACCCAGTGCACCTGTAGACGAGTGGAAAAGTGCGGGCTTGTTTCAGCTCCCAGTTGGTGAACTCTCAGAACTGAACCCTCAAAGCTCCATCTGTTTCCAGTTAAAAGTCCACACACACACACACACACACCCACACACACACACACACACACACACACACACAGAGAGAGAGAGAGAGAGAGAGAGAGAGCTCTGTCTCACTCTGTAACACTCACAAAGGGGGAAAAAAAGATAGAATAAAAATATATCTGAGTCCGTCTCTCCCGCTTCAGGCGCTACTTCTGTGTTGAAGCTGAATAAATGGCTTCCCCGAGGAGGGAGCTTTACAGGGAATCAGTGGCTCTTCAGGGTGATCTCACATACCAAGAAATGAGCCAAGAAATGTCTATGACTGTAACTTCTCACAATCAGTATGTGTGTATGTATATTGCATATATATATATATATATATTGCATGTAAATTAATATGAATATAAATGTACAGTGGTGGGATCATGAACGCACAATAAGGCGACATAGAATTGACTTTGTGTTGCTGAATAATTAATGATAAGAATGTACAGTTATTAATTTATTAAATGAAAGTGAAACAAACAGGATAATACACAAACAATAAATAAATAACGCCATACTTAGCACCCAAAAAGTGATTTATTTTAATTTATTATTATAATTATATATAATATATAAAATAAATTATAATATTTATTTGTTTGCTTGTTTGTTTGTTTGTTTGTTTGTTTGTTTCGGACATCTTGTTCTCAGTAACACACACACACAGGTTGTCTCACTATCCTTGTCAAGCCCTTCCACTGACATCATTAAGAATGCTCTGCTACACTTAAAGCTCTCAGTATCCACAAGGAAACTTTTTTTTAAAATTTAATTTGGAAAGAAATAAAATAAGTTACAGATTTTTGTAGGCTACAGAAGCATTTTTTTGTCCTCACGCGGGAACACACAAATGTCCCGATCAGGACAAAACTGTCAGATATCCCTATCTTTTCTTTGTGGGAACAATTGGTGTAAAAACACAACACCCCCCCCCCCCTCTCTCTCTCTCTCTCTCTCTCTCTCTCTCTCTATATATATATATATATATATATATATATATATATATATATATATATATATATATATATATATATATCACACACACACACACACACACACACACACACACACACACACACACACACACACACACACACACACACACACGCATAAACTCGTTTACAATCAGCTTTATGCATGAAATAAAGACAGCAGTGTGATTTCAGAGCTGGGGAAATGGTCGAGCCTGTCGACCTTTGGATAACCCACTCACCCTGGCGCACGCGCACACACACACACAGACAAACACACACACACACACACACATACTCGAGCCGCTAAAACCGCAGGACTAATTATAGCTCAACGTGTCCAGTGTCCCTCAATGTCTCCATTCTGCTCCACTTTGACACAGAAGATTTGATTGTCTCCATGTTTCTCAATTTACGACCTAAAAAAAAAAAAAAAAAAATCCACGGCTTTTTCCTTCCAGACGTCTGTTCTAATTACCTCAACCTGAGAGGGAAAAACTTCATAATTTGTTTTTGAATGAAACGTGCTCTTGTTTTAGTGAACTATGTCGTCCTGCGTGTCTGACTCTGTAGATTATGATTTCAGACAACGACAGGATTCATACAAGATATAATTATTTAATGTCAGATTAACATCGTGTTTATAAAAAAGGTTTATATATACATACAGAGTAGGCAAAATGTTTTTATTTTTTATTTATTTATTTTTTGCGCAAATTGCGCATTGTTTGTCTATCACCTGAAAGTGCTAACCCATTCAATAATCTCAAAGAAAACTTCTAGAAATATCTATAGTACACTATGCTTTTCTACACTACTGTACTATGCTTTATAAGAAAATAGAACAAATCTGTTAATAATCTAAAGAGAAAGAAAGGAAAATATGAAACAGTGACATTTTGGTGCAAAGAACATTGTGTGCAGGCGAATTATTTCTTAAAAAAAAAAAAAAAAACATTTCGAAAAATAAAAAAACAAGTTTAAATCAGTGGTGTGGAAATGTGGAAGCTTATATACCACACGATAGCATGCAATAAAAGGCAAGAAAAAAAATGCTTTAACACTTAATATACTGTTAAACCAACCATATTTCCTTTACATTCAGAAAAAAAACAAAAAAAACAATAGATAGATAGATATTTTAATTCCTGAGTGTGACCTTGTGTGCATTTGTTAAAATATTCACGCGCAGTATTTTTGTGGTCTGTAATATGTCTCGCAACCGAGAATTCAGTGTTTAAATCGATTTTTAAATAATAAAGCGACCCCAGCTGTGATATGGGATGGGTTATAAACTAATGCTGCCTGATCTTACAGCATTAATGATTTTTCCACTAACGTGTCAAGAGTTGTTTTGGAGTGATATCCTATAATCCTATAATTGAGCTTCCCATTAAAATAATAACCATAATCTGTCAAAAAAAAAAAAAAAAAAAAAAAAGAAGAAATTTTAGTATATAATAATTACAATAATGGGCTTTATAGGTTACGTGAAACAATCCCCATCACCACACTGCTGATGTTTCCTCATTAGCAGCTTCAGCATTTCAGGACTGCAGGGTGTTATGTTGCCATATTTTGCCTTTACCCTCATTTTTGTATCATTTAGTGCACTGGGACGTTTAAATCCTACACCAGGGTTAAAAACAACACAATCTGGCAACTTTAAAATTCTTATGCTTTTGAAAATATTTGATTATTTATTTATTATTGTTCGAACCCACCCTACATTTTACATTTACATCCTGTGTGTGTGTGTGTGTGTGTGTGTGTGTGTGTGTGTGTGTGTGTAAATGATCATTGTTCCATTAGGATTATACATTTTTATTTTATTTTAACGTTTGTTAAATGTCTCTATTACAATTCTATTATGACGTGTTGTAAGCTAACATATTATCCTTTGTTCAAACATTAGGTGTGTGTGTGTGTGTGCGTGTGTGTGCGTGTGTGTGTGTGTGTGCGTGTGTGTGTGTGTGTGTGTGTGTGTGTGTGTCCAAATCTCTCTCCATTGTTTTAACATCATTGCATAACTGAGGTTTTGAAGTTTGAGCTGAATGCAGTGTGCAAATTGTTTCCCAAAACACATATCTAAATAATTTGTTTCATATTTTAACGTTTTTCTCCTTCTCCATTTGCTCATTTTTTAGTACACAAGTGATTAATTAATGAATTATTAATGATTTATTTGCTAGCTGTTCTTAGTCACTCTAGGTCACCTTAGTCATTTCAGGATGAGACCTGATATGAGGAAATGTTACTAAACCCACACATTAAAGTGAATGTAATATGAATGTGTGGTTATAATATGTAATGTCATACCTAGCCTTTAAAAAGAGAATGGTGCTCATGTTTAATGGTTTGTAATAGGCCCAAAAGCAGAAGCTGTGCCGCTGAGCTGCAGAGGGATTTATAGATCTCTAAAGCTTTGATCATTTGAGCATGCATGTGGATGTGAACATGTATGTGGACGTGCATGTGAGCATGTATGTGCATGTGAGCGTGGATGTGCATGTGGATGTGGAAGTGAACATGGATGTGAACATGGATGTGAACATGGATGTGAATGAGCATGTGGACATGGACGTGGACGTGGATGTGGACGTTGATGTTGATGTGGACGTGGATGTGGACATGGACAAACATGTAGATGTGGATGTGGATGTGGATGTGGACATGAACATGCATGTGGATGTGGACGTACATGTGAGCGTGGATGTGCATGTGGATGTGGAAGTGAACATGGATTTGGATGTTGATGTGTACGTGGACGTGGACGTGAATGTATATGTGCATGTACATGTGGACGTGGACGTGGATGTGGATGTGGATGTTGATCTGGACATGGATGTGGATGTGGACGTGGATGTGCATGTGCATGTGGAGGTTAATCTGGACGTTAATCTGGACATGGATGTGGACGTGGAGGTTAATCTGGACATGGACATGGATTTGGATGTGGAGGTGGATGTGGATGTGGATGTGGATGTGGATGTGGATGTGGAGGTGGATGTGGAGGTGGATGTGGAGGTGGGTGTGGATGTGGATGTGCATGTGGACATGGATGTTGATGGTCAGTGAGCATGGAGGAAAAAAATAAACAAAACAACAAAGTCTCAATTAAAGCTCAAGACAGCTGAGGGAGGATGTAGAACATGTAAAGGAAAAAAAAAACATAAATCAAGATAAATCACAGAAATTAATTATTAAATGTCATAAAATTCAGAATAAGCGATTTATGTTACAAGGAACAAACAAATAAAAGCTTGTAACAAGCAAACAAATAAAAGCTTAACAAAGTCAAATAATAAACTTATAGTTTTTACAGCTACAGTTAAAAAAAAGAATAATTCTCTGGGTAATTACGATTTATTCTCTTCCTAAAAGTGTTTTACTTACTCCATTTTTTGTGACAGGGAAACACTCAGCTGTAGGGTTCTACACAGAACCTTTAAGGGTTCCTTTTACAGTACACACTGTGTCTGTTTTCTTTTTCATTTGCATATGAGGGTGAAGTAAAAAAAATTCTACAGGAATTCAAGAACTTCCACTTTCTATACGCAGAGTATTTTCATTGTGACGTTATTCATTACACCAACATGAGAAACCAGATGCAAACATCAAGCGCACACACACACACACACACACACACACACACACAGTAGTAGGAGGAAAGTTGTGTAGAAGTCCAAGAGGTTCTCTGACCTGAGGTAAGCTATGGTGATTCAAGACTATGTCATCTTATAGCTGATCATTACAGTGCAAACAGTACCAGCAGCTTCCTCCCTCTCTCTCTCTCTCTCTCTCTCTCTCTCTCTCTCTCTCTATCTCTCTCTCTCTCTCTCTCACACACACGCACACACACACACAAGTCAAGTTTCTATCAGATTAGAATCCATCACTCTGATGACTCCACATACTCCTTAAGAATCCATTGTATAATGTATAATTCTTTCATTTTCTTTTAAATTTCTTTAAAAAAAAAATGTTTTGGGTGAGAATCGGCGAAGCACGGTCTCCTACGTAAAACCATGATGCATCTCAAAGCTCCACCTTCATTCTCGACCTGAGTGGAGAAAAAAAAAAAGAGTTTAACATTGGTTTATTCATCATATGGATCCGATTTGACGCTGGACTGCACGGTAACCTCAGACTCACCTAATATCCCGCTTTATCGAGGTAATCTGCACGACCTCAGTGGGAACACTAATAAGCGAAATGGAGAAAACGAGGAAATTGGTGGTGGAGGGATGGAGAGACTGCAGCGTTTTGGCAGAGGAGAGGCATACGTTACTTTTATTAATGCGTATAGAGTGAGTGCTGCATGAACGAGGGTTACGTTACGGGTGAGGTCCAACAATATAAAGCTTTATGTGAAATGGAGAACGGTGCCAACGGCAGTGCACAAAACTCTTAACTGGACACATGATAGTCCCAAACTGGCCTCTCTCATACTCAGAACTGTTTTTCTTGCTTCCTTCGATTCAAATAGTGTGTTTACATACGCACACGTGCATCCTCTGGCTGCTTTCTGTCTACGTTAAGCTGGCGGTAAACTTCGAGAAGAAGATGTTTTGACACAAACATGGTGGTGTCATGACAAGTGCGTGATCTTTCAACACCGTGAACACCATGTTTTTTTTTTCTTTTTTTGTTTTGTTCTGAGACTAACCCCTGTCTGTGATTAGTCCAAATACTAATCACAGAGTTTGCTTGCAGTTGTATAAGATGCAGCACAAACATCTATGATCGAAAACTAAAAAAAAAAAAAAAAAAGCAAAAAAAAAAAAAACCAACAACACTATGATTAAAATCTCTCCCTGTAGCATCTGTGACTCGTTGTGTGACATGCGGTAGGACGACGAGGCAAAGCGCGTAAACTCAGCGTGTGATTTATGGCGGACAAACCAGAAATCGTCATCATAAATCCAGGCATGGTTCAAGAAACCAGAAAAAAATATCCACAATCGCAAACGTAAACACAGGCACTGATCAAAACCAGGAAGTAAAGCTGGAAATACACGAAACAAGGAACTAGGATACACAGGAACAAAGAGACACGGTTCGGAACAAGACGACAAGACTTTGCACTGAAACTAATGCTGCGTCTCAATTCGCCTACAATCCATCCTGAATACTATCCAAGATTAGAATTAGTGTGCCTCAAATCATAGTATGTTGAAATGAGTATCCCAAAGGTACCCGGATGGTCTACAACTTCTAAGTGTGGATCCGTGGACACTTCTTCAGCTAATATTGCCCACGGCTCCTTGCGTGAAGGAGGAGGAAGTGTTTTGTGACGGTTTGCTTCTCTGACTTCAACCTGCAAACATGGCAGACGAGTGTGACCTCTGTGATGCGTCTTCAGTATTTAAGAGTAAGAATTTAAATGTTAAGCATTAACCAAGGTTTTTTTTATTGTCACGTAAGATTAATGGTTGGATGTTGTGTAAAAGGTTGTAGAGTAGCAGTCTCCTCACCAAAGACCGGGCTCTGGAAGATCTGCGATGACACGCTGCGTTTGGACGCATTTTAGAGAGGTGCAAATGAAATGTGGAAAAATAAACCAAAGGAATGGTAAATCCAATGATATATTATAAATTATATAAGGAGTAATAATGAATGAAGAAAAGCTGAAATGCAAAGAGCAGTTTGTTTACGGTGACAGTGTGCATAACTGGACAACAAACATTCTCTTCCGTTACATGACGTGTTAGTGTGTCCCAGTGCTTGCATACTCTTTTGCTACACACTCAAAAGTATGTACGTTTTCTTCACATACTTTTAGTGCATAGTATAAGTGAACTAGGATGCAGCATAAGACACACAAGGCTACAAACAGACAAACTAATTAGTGACCGAACATGTAACAGGTGCACACAATCATGACGCAACAGAGAAACCGACCAATGACAAGACGGGGGCGGGGACAAAACAGAAGCGTCAATGTTTGAGCTGGGAGTTTGTGCATAGAGGGGAACTACATGATAAAAAATTACATGGAAAAAAAAACAACAAAAACATGAAAACAAAACGACAAAACAGCTGAAAACGAGCTCAAAACTCAAAATACGCTGCTTCCAAATCCTGTCCACTGGCTTTGAATGTCTAACTACAATTTCCACATGCATTCTAACATTTAAAAGTAAAATCATAGAATACATCTTTAATAATAATAATAATAATAATAATAATAATAATAATAATAATAATTTGTTACGTTTATATCGCGCTTTTCTAGACACTCAAAGCGCTTTACATAGTATGGGGGGAAAGTCTCGATTCTGATTGGTCAGAATGTGTTCATTTTGCTGGATGTAATTCAAATCACAGATATACATGAATGCGCTCATTCTAATATGGTATTGTTTCTGTAGTAACGATGCATGGATATGGTGATGTTTTTTGTTTAACATTTGAGGAAAGAGTCTCCACTGTCAGAGCTTTGTGTCAGTAAGTTTTCCACCATGGGGAAGTCTACAGGACAGAGGAGTTTGTGCTTTCTCAGTAAGTGAGAGGGGGGGGGGAAGGGGGGGTGGAGGGAAGAGAGGCTGGTGAGGGAACGAATGTTTATAGCTGCTATAGAGTTAGTGAGAACAGGAGCTAGGACATTTTTGTGAAATTTGAAGTACCTTTAGTTAGCATATTTTTCATTCTCCTGCACAAACCGTTTTTTAAATTTTTTTATTTTTTAAAATAAACACAAACGTACACATGGACGAATGACGGACAGGTGTGCTTGTAGCTCACACATGAGACAGGAGTTTGATAAACGACATGCTTGCATGAAAAAGAATTTTTCTGAAGGAATGGAAATCAAGATGATGTATCTTTTCAGGAAGTGAAGAACACAGAGAGAGAGAGAGAGAGAGAGAGAGAGAGAGAGAGAGAGAGATGATAGGAGACATGAGTAATGTGTTGTAGCCAGAGGTGACAGAAAGGTACAGATGTGTCATAGATAGTGCACTAAGGGGGGCACATGAGCTTCTTTGCTCTGATTGGTCACGATCTATCCATTAGTTATTCTAACAGACTGCCTCAGTGTGTAGATGACGAATTGGACTTATCCGGAACTCACCTGTGTAAACGGATGAACTGATGGTCACATGACTGACTGAGCACAATAAAAAACAAAGAGCTAGGGAAATCCCAGAAGATCGCAATCTCCATACTTCTTGGCCTTTTATTCACTTTTCTTTCCCCACCGTGCGTGCTTGCTTCATCTTTATCCTCCACAACAATGCCAAGATTCACACAAAAAGTGTTTCTAAAGCTTTTCGAAAGTCATCTGTCTCATGTTCATCTGACATAACAGACATTTTAACCAATGTTTCAATCCACAGTGAGGCCCATAACTCACGTACATGTTTCTGTTTCTGTTTCTGTTTCCATTTAAACTTGTATGCACGTACACGTGAAGAAAAAAATTTCTCAAACATTTGTATAGTATAAATACTCAATACAACAATAATCAGAATAAACTGTGTTGTTTACACTCTTAAAATAAGGGTACTTTGGCCCCACCATGGATGGTCATCAGGATCCAAACTTGTTATTATCTGACAATGCTACAGCTATCCATTGCCGGGAGTCCAAAAGAGCAAACTTTTCCATGCTTTTCTGGGTGGGACGAGCATACTCTTTCTCCCCTGTCAATCACAGCGACACTAGCCAATCATGGGCATCTGTGAGCTCAAGTATGCAGAAGAGGGTGGCTAGCTCTTTCCTCTAGTGTGTTACACCACCCGATGATGCAGCGTGAGCAGCAGTTTGTCTGGTTTCACATGTTCAGAGGAAGTATGTGTTAGCCTTTCATCTCCCTGGTTAGTAGCTGT
>CM042568.1:4509015-4576515 GCA_023630585.1 Cranoglanis bouderius
TGCAGAGTGCGGCGTGTTGAAAGGGCTCGTGTTCACTCAGTTTACAACGCTGTCAAACATGGTTCCTCTCCTCAACGGGGCAAATGTGTGTGTCTGTGTGTGCATGTCTCTCTCTCTCTCTCTCTCTCTCTCTCTCTCTCTCTCTCTCTCTCCATTCAAAATGTGAAGTGAAAATTCCATCAGATAGGCATTTCCTCTTCTGCTGCAGCAATCTGTGCGAGCCACTGGCTGCAACATTCTTATCTTATCAGCACGGAGGATCTCAAGTCCTGTCGTGCCCAAACAGGGAAAGAAAGGCTGGTAAAGAAAGTGATTTCTGCCCTTCCACTACAACCAACACACACACACACACACACACACACACACACATACACCCCCAGACATAAATACACACACATACTGTAAAACTAAAAGCACAAGTTGTTCATGCATGTTTGCAAAAGCTGACGTAATAACAGACTTGTTTGCTTCTTGCATTACGTTATGCGGTGACAAACAGTACACAATAACTCAATTTTTTCCTCATACAAACCCTGCCACACACACACACACACACACACACACACACACACACTACATCTTTTACCTACCACTTCACTCCCTTCTATCCAGATCTTTGCTGCTTTATCAGACCTGACAACCCTAAAAAGGAATAATAAGCAGTCCAGAGAAGGAAAGGGAGTAGACACTTAGTAAATAATAATAATAATAATAATAATAATAATAATAATAATAATAAAATTTAAAACCCCATAAAGTATTTTTGATACAGTTTGATGCAGTCCTTACAAATCGCTCGTCTAACTTCCTGTGTAGAAACCTTCAAATGGTTCCACGGGGCTGACATTTTTCACTGTTGTTTAATTAAAAAAACAAACAAACAAACAAAAAAACTTCCAGTGGCTGAAATTTCGGTGCATTCCTAATAAATATATTTAACATCAGTTAACTATAAACACTATAAACTAACTACAAACTATAAACATGTGAATCTCGAATGATTGACAGTTGCGTAGGTGTTTTTGGACTCTCCGATATGAACTGATCACCTGGAAGCCCCGCCCCTTCCCTCATCTCAAAATAATGACTATATTAGACAGTAAACAGTATCCCCCCTGAGGAGAAAAATTCAAGATTGCAACATATTGTCGCAATGCATTGGTTGTCCATTGGATTTACATTGAATTATGGGTAATAATATAGTGAACAATCCAGGAAGTATAATTGGAATTGGGACAATACCACAAATAATGTACTCTATAGTGAATAGGGAGTTAATTTGGACACAAGAATCACATTTACTTGGAACCCATTTTGAATATTTAAAGCTTTCTGGAACTTTCCTAAACAAGAACTGTGCAGTTCCTGAATAAGTTTCTGCCTTTAATCCCAAAAGACTTTGTAGTGTATTATTTTAATCCAGAACCGTACACTAACAGTGTAAACACCACTATTTTAAGCCACAGGTAGTTTTTGAGTATTGTATACATATACGTTGGTATTTTCGTAACTCGAACATGCCTTTAAACATAGTATCAAAATAATTACTACTGCACTGTATATTGAACATTAAACAGTACCCATTCTGACCAGCTGAATGAACTCTATATGCATTGTAGTACTCAGTGCAGAAATAGTGTGTATTGGTTGTTCAGTGGATTTATGGTGCATTATGGGTAATCATATAGTGTGCTATATAGGACAAGGCTACACAGTGGCAGCGTCGCAAATACCTGGCAAAACAAAACCTGGCATCATTGATATAAAATACACTATAAATGCCACTATGGGTAGTGTTGCTGCTTTACAGTTCCAGGGTCCTGGGTTTGATCCTGAGCTTGGGTTACTGACTGTGCAGAGTTTCACATGTTCTCCCCATGCCAATGTGGGTTTCCTCTGGGTTCTGCAGTTTCCTCTTGGCTCCCAGAAACATGTCAGGAGGTGGACTGACTAAGATTAATTGCTCCTATGTGTGAATGAGTGTGTGAATGAGTGTGTGTTGTGCCATGGAATGGGTTGGAGTTCCATCCAGGGTTTATTCCCACCTCATGCCCAGTGTTCCGGATCCACCGTGATCCTGACCAGGATAAAGCGCTTACGGAAAGTATGTAAATGGCAAGTGAGTAAATGGCAGTGTTTCAAACTACATATAGTGCACTGTATAGTGAGAAGGGAGCCATTTTAGATACAGCTGTAGCTTTGTGTTTCCAGTGTGTGTATAAGTATGTGTGTGAGTGCAGTCTTTTTGCATGGTACTGTGCACTGACATTTTTTTTATAGAAACCACAGCACTTCTACTGAAGTATATATGTATATATATATATATATATATATATATATATATATATATATATATATATATATATATATATATATATATTTTTGCACAATACTCTGTGTTTGTGTGTGTGTGTTGTGTGTTGTCTGCAGTGTCTGTGGTGGCTGAGATTGCCAGGCCGCCGTGTTTCCCCTCCGCCTATTGTTCTGTGGAGTTGGCAGGGCGAAGGGGGGCGAGTAGGCGGAGCCTCGCACGATGATGGACAGGCCGCCTGATCGGCCTCGGTTTCCTGTGCAGACTCGGGGCAGCTCACACTGTTTAACTTCTAGTGCTCTTATTGTTCCTGACACCCAGACACACACACACACACACACACACACACACACACACACACACACACACACACACACACACACACACACAATGAAAGAATCATACCTACATTCCTGTAGACACACACATTCAGTGGAAGTCTTCTTCCACATTAGTTCCTCATGTGTAATGTGATTTTTTTCCCCCTTGACATTGTCTCTTCTGCATCATTCATCAGGGAACTAAATCTTCAAAATCTACAATACAAGTAAATGTATTTTTTATACATATTCGTATTTTTACGTATTTTTAGAATTATTTTATAATACACACACATTTTTATTCATGTATAAAACATTTAATTTTAATTTAATTTTATTTATACATAAATATCTTTAAAAATTAAATTACAAAAAAAAAAAAAACATGAGAAAGGAGGTGAAGACAGGATTAGTTGCTCAAGGAGAGAGGATTAATTGCTCAATCAAGATAACTAGCCGGAGAAGAAGGTGCAGGGGCATGGGTAGGAAAATCCATTTGTTGGGTCAGAGTGTAATTAACCCCGCTAACCCTTCACTCCCCTGGTTCACACACACACACACACACACACACACACACACACACACACACACACATATATAGTATATCATAGTACACGTGCATATACTCACCCCATACTCATGCAAGTAACTTGTTTTGCGGATATTCCAGAACACTATATGTACAGTAACTCGAAATGGATAAAATGTACATGTCGTTATTTAATAAATAGATTACAGTTGCAATCGTAAGCTGAGGTACAGTATACTGCTGTTGTATAAAACACTTCCGGATGTGCTGTTAGAGGAAAATAGTCAACGTCTGGTTCGTAAAAGTGACTTCGGTTTGCTTCAGGTTGCATCACACCACCCCATTGTTGAATATCTTCCTCTAACAGCATGGCTGCTAAGTGTTTCAACAGAAAAATCGCAGTCTGGACGCTCTACCGGTCTTTGACTGCGGGTGAATTCTCCACTCATGCACTCGTGTCCCAGTCACATCAGTGTGCCGCTCGTGCATTCCAGCGTCGGCTTCCATTACACGACAGGAAATCTAAGTCCAATCATCCAATACAAAGTGAGGGCGAGATACACTGTGAAAACAAACAACGTGGCCGGGTTTGTTGATTTAATGCATTTGCACACACGATTGCTGAGAGAAGCAGCGCCTCTGCCAAGAAAAGGAATAGCACATTCCGCACTTCACTCCCTCACCTATCTGTGCACAATAATGATTAGATTTAAGTCGGATTACAAAATAAACACGCACAACCTGAAACAGCAGGTTATTTTCGGTGGGTGGCTTGCGAAGATATTTTCTAGAGAATTTGAGAAGCAATGTCGGTCACAGAGTCAGCTTCTTAAAGCCAGAACCACAGAAAATCATTCAACACACTCTTTAATAAAAAAAATAAAAAATAAAAAAAAAAATTAAAATGAGGACTTTTTTTTTGTTCAGGGCTTTGGATCATCAGGGTTGGGGGTAATGGATGGTTTACATCAGTGGTTCTCAAAGTGGGGTCTGGGGAACTCCAGGGGTCCATGAAGCTTAGGGGGGTCACAACCCATTATTAGTGAAGTAATACTCATCATTGAGTTCTTAACTCAAATAATTGAAAAAAAAAAAAACTAGAAAAACAAGAAACAAGCCAGACTATAAATAACGCAAACTCGTCCTGTTGGTGGAAAGTTCAGGAATTACGAGGGGGAATCAAACGTCAATGTCAAACCTTATTTTTCTTTTTTGTTTGTTTGCATTGTTTATTGCAAATAGGTGTATCATTTCTCTACATAATCTCCATTTCATTTAATGCAAGGTGCTCAACCAGTGTCTGGATTCTTCTAGATTTAATTCAAATTCTCTCACTCTTAAGATTTTCAATAGAGTGCTGCAAAAATTATATATTTTTCTAGGCCAACCCAGGAGTTACAATCACCCTGGTTCCATCAACAAAAAGCCAATAGGATTTTTCAATTGGCTTTTGTATTATTGCAGAAAATAAGCTCTGTGACCAACAAAAGTTTATGATCCTTACACTTTTGTTCATCAAGATAATCTTCACAAATGAACACGACTTTTATCAATTTTGAAGCCTAAATACGTCTAAATCGGCAGAAGTAAAAAAAAAACTAAAATTAGGCTATAAACGAACTGCACCACGGTCTCTTGACTTCAACGTCACCACCACCAATCTTTATCGCAGTACAATTTGAAAAAAACACCACAGTTGGAAAATATTATAAATTTGGAATAGTTGGGATAGTTTGCAAGTGCACGAGTATAAACACAACGAGGCTGTAGTAGATGAGTTTTCCTGTTTGGCGCGATGACGTTTAATCTCCCCGACAACCTCTGTAGTCCCATCTAGCCACTTGTTAGCAATCGCCTTTTTCAAGACACGTAAAAGCGTAACAAAGTCACGAGTGAGGTATTACTGCTGTATTTTATGTCGTAGAATAAAACGCGAAAATATCTTAACCTTGTGTTAACCACAGACCTTATTTAAGGCATTTAAACAAAAACCCGTTCAAAAGAGCCATTATCTTCGGGACAGTTGAACCGGAAATGCTAAAATGCTAACTCATTTCCGGGTTTTAGGACTCATTTTTGCAGCACCCTATATGACTCACTTTCTTAAAAGCTCTATGGCTCTAATAAATAGCGAGAACATTATTGTATTGTATCACCGTTAAATAATGAGACTAATATTTGAACAATTGGATGGCATTCATACGATAAATGTGTATTTTATAGTTAAAAGGGGTCAAATAAATGACTTAAACAGCTTGAGAACCCCTGGCTTGCATGATTTCTAACATTTTCATTGTTATTTGGTTAATTAAACGCTGTCAAAGTGGCATTCGGGTAAATTAGTGGAATAAATGTGTCGATATATTTGTTGACGGTAAGATATAAACACCCACAACTCACAAACACACACGTCCTGTGATCATTTCGCTAATTTTGCACGGACCACCTGTAGGAGGATTTTTGCTTGGTTGACGAGGACTAACGCTTCGGATTTACTATTGTGAATCTGACTTACTGTATTATGGAGAGTGTTGAAGATTCACACCACATTCTGGCCACAAAGAAATCCTGTGATACGATGCTGTCTCTTTTGGGGATTGTTACCCAAAACTATCACTGACAAACTTTACAACATAACACAACATGTAGTGTATGCAATTTAGGATGAAGAAGAAAACAAAACGAGTGTATAAATACAGTCTTAGTAGTACATGTACGACGTTACGTTAAGTACGTTGTAATGCCAAGTGACAGGATAACGTAGCGCAATTAGAGTAAAAACAGTATTGACCTATTTAGTACCTTGTAATTTGCATGTTGTGTTCATCTTTTGCGCAAGATAACAGATAACATTGTGCAAGACTGTGTGTTATCATTGAGATGGGGTGCAAATGTCAAGTGTAAACACTGAAAGTGGGATGAATGTATGACTCACCTGAGTCCTATTACACTTTAGCAGCATCATTAAAGGTAAGACTTTTGTTCATAAACTCTGCAATACAGACGTATTATCTATTAAATGAATTCCATCCCAAAACCAAGATCTAGAGGAACAAATTCAGCCGATATTTGTACTGTCAAAAAATATGCCATTTCTAACAAGGTTATCTCTTCAGTTTATGACCTCCAGGCATTTCAGAAAGAAAGCTATCTGCCATTAGATTTATTATATATGATGGTAAGACCTTATTATTTATGATGATAAAGCCCAAATTTTTCTCTATTGCTAAAACACGTTTGAGATTTACAGATAAGACGGCTTCTCATATGAGTAATGACAGTCATGCCTGATATATATCTACCTCCCCCTCTCTCCTGTGAGTGTTAGATATTAGCTGGTACTGGATTTGCCAACAATATGGGGAAGTCCAGTTCATTACTTATTGGGTGACATCACATTCGAGAGAGAGAGAGAGAGAGAGAGAGAGAGAGAGAGAGAGAGAGAGAGAGAGAGAGAGAGAGAGAGAGAGAGAGAGAGATTGACTACCATTTCACACCAGCCACTGAACATGGAGAGAATCATAACATCCTGACAGGAAGATCTTGTGGAAAATAATCAGATAGGCTTTGATGAGAGACTGCGCTCCCATTTCGGACCGAGTCCAAGCCTCCATACGCCGTGTGCTCTCTGACCCCGGTGTCCATCGCCTCACTCATTTTTTTAAAATCATATTTTTCCTCTGACTCTGCGCTTGTTCGGACATAGCGTGCGGCTGTAGATAAGGGCAGGAAGATGAGCTTAAATCAGAGATAAAAAGCAAGTTTTTACCATTTGTTTGGTTAAACAAATTACCTGTGTAGGCTGATTCCATGACATTTTATACTTTATGTCCAACATTGAATCTCAGAAAACCATTTAATAATGTAGTTTTTAAATGTATTTTTGTACAAGGTTCCATTGCTGCATTTTCCTAAAACACAGTTGAAATATTTAGCAAAGAATTCGCAAATACACAAAATGTGCTCAACTAACATGAAGGGCGTTCTAAACTGGAGCACAGTGGCTTAGTGGTTAACATGTTTGCGTCGCACCTCCGGGGTTGGGTTTGCATGTTCTCCCATTCTTCAGGGATTTCCTCCAGGTATTCTGGTTTCCTCTCCCAATCCAAAGACAAGCGTTGTAGGCTTATTGGCATCTCTAAATTGTCCATAGTGTGTGATTGTGCCCTGTGATGGGTTGGCATCCTGTCCACTTGTGCCCCGAGTCTCCTGGGATAGACTTCATGCTCCCATGTGAATGTGTGTAGGATACGCAATACAGAAAATAGATGGATGGACATTCTAAGCAATTTAGCTAAAATATATTTATTCCAATTAAAAAAAAATTACTTTCACTTTATAATTTGTGTGACTTTCAAAGTGACCTCATCAGAGAGTGATACAACATCATTGAAAATCAAGTAAATCATTGAATTTCTTCCTCTCATGATCTTCAGAAGAGAAATCGAGATGATGTAACTTCCTGAACATTGAACATGTGACTTGCGGAACATTCCAAATATTTTATAGGGGTGGATGTGTTCATGCAACAGGGTTGAGTGAATGTTGTGGAATCAAAATGGAAATTTTTCATAAACTATAATGGACGACTCGGGGAAAGGGTGTTTTAAGGTAAACAGATTTACACATGAATGTAAAAACAATCCGATTTTTGAAGTGTTTTAATGTTTATATTTCAAGGTAAAGTGGACAGGGACTTGGAAATGCTGTACATTGTAGATTTCATGAATGTTTTACACTTATTTATTGGAAATATGCACATTGGTTGTTGTGAAGGAAACTTACAAACTTTACACACTATACATTTGTTTTAAAATGTCTGTCTTAACATCAGTGGGACAAAATGGCAGCCCAATTATGAAATTTACACAATTAGCCAACGGCTTAACGGGAGGTCTTTGTGTTTATTTCATTTATTTATACACTGCTGGTGTCCTGGTTTTGCCAATTGTTTTGTCAATACTGCATGTAAAAAGTCTCACCCTTGCTTAATAATAATACTGTGGATGAATCACCTCTTTCCTGCTGTGCTGCTCTTTCACAAGTTCACTCTGTAACATGTCAGACCCTGATGAACGACCCACGGGACTGCTTATCGTCAGAGCTGTCAAACTTGACTAATAAAACATGACAAAGGAGATGACTATGTTTTTCCTCCTAAAAGCATTTGGTTTGGGAACAAAGGTTCGGTCTTTCCTGCTGCACCGAGGCTGCCGTGATTCCACAGCCTGAGTGCGCTGCCCTTTCCCTCTGAGAGGCATTGTCTTATCTCAGGAGGGCACGGAGCTCAGGCGAGCTTCCTATTTTCACACCCCGAAAGCACCTACTCTCTGCCGAGCGTGACGGAGAGGGCCGCTCGGGGTGAACCCGGAACGGAAATTCACTTTCGCTGCCTCGCTCACCTGAGAGAGCAACACCAGCCCTTGCCTTTCAATCATTCTATTGTTCTGGGTTGAAGAGATTTCCATAGCTTGCACAGTGGACTCCATTTTGGATTGCCCTTGTTTCACTTCTGATAAAACAAAATAAAACAAAACAAAAAACACTAAACGTATGGTTCTGCCATCTGTCACACCATTTGTGTCATTTGTACTCTGATTCAACGATGTTTCTATAGTTATATGTACTTTCAGTTTCTCCTCAAAGACATTTTGAAAAACAAAGCGAAACAAAACAACAATGACAGAGTAAATAATCCACATCGTTCATGTTCATTACACCCACGACCATATTTCACAGGTCAACACTAAGGGGCGTGTCCTTCTGTGTAATCACCTGACGTGAGGCTATATGAATCTCCAGTCTGGGCTAGAAAGAAATTAGCCCTAGCCTCACATCTGAGTTTTTCTTATGACCGCTAGTGGTGCTTTCACAACAATCCAAAACAATCCACCTTCAGTCACTAGTTAAAATTAGATGGATGCCAAAAATGATAACTGACGTCATGTTATCTTTGAAAGACAGCGGTTCTGTCCTGCCCTGCTCATAACCATGTGTACATTAGGAAAGAAAATTATTCATGATGTTAAAGATCAGAGATTGCAGTTAAACCGTTAATCAAGACATGTACGTGCAGTCAGTGTCATCAGTAAATGCTTCAGGTGTGTGGCGCGAACGCAGCCTGGCAGGATCCGACAGGAGAACTGGGATCACAGGTTCTCCTCGAGCACTGGTGATTGTTTCCCAAAAGCCACAAATTGTCAGCGTGTCAAACTGCACTTGGCACGCAGTCCAAAGCTCACAGTGACAGGATTCTACAAGCTCCTTCGTGGCGATTTGCCAAAAACATGTTTTGCCGGCTGTTCATATATCAGTCAATACAGCTGAATTTACAAGACTGCCATTGACAGTCAAGGGCTAAACGAGGTAAGTGCTGATCAGCGCCCCCTGGGAGATGGAGCACTCTGCAGTGGCTGAATTAACAGAGATTTTAAAAAAAGTAAAAAAAAAAAAAATTAGCTCTGCTAATAAAGTGTTCTCCATGCAGTATTGCTGTGTAATTAGTATGCTGACACACACATTACAAGCAAAATTAGTGAGCAAATAAATGCTCATTGTTTTCCATCTATCTATCTTCAAGTAGACATTATCATTGTTTGGGCAACCATTTAAAAATATATATATATATTAGTAATTAGACAATTTATACATTTTCATTGTCCTACTTTTTTCAGCATGGTGCTACACTTGCAATCATAGTATGAAGAGATACATGTAGGTGTCTAAACATGCATACTGCTGTCTGGGTGGGAGGGATATCATCACTCTCGCCCCCCTGTCAATCACATGACTGTGACAATCTGTGAGCTCATGTATGTGGAAGAGGGCAGATAGCGCTTTCTTCCAAATGTGTTATGCTGGCATTTTGACAATGAAAATCATCTAATCATTGATATGGTAACGGTTTCTGATGATTTATTTAACAATTCTAGAAGGAACCTCTAGTGTCCATGTCAGAAGTAAAGTGTAAGGATGGAGGACTTTCTTGTATTTTGTTTCTTGTTTGAAGGATTCAACACTCATTCAATACTGGGGATTTTGCTGCGAATTGTTTTATTCCTCTTCTACCACCATATACCATATTCACCAACATTTGCAATGTTTTATTTATTAAAGTAGTATGTTTTGTCCGTTTCTGGTTACACTGAATGATGTGGAATGTCCACGAAAAACTACATTTTCTTAAAACTGCACACCACCAAGTGGTTTATACCTTACTTAAAAAAAAAAAACCTCCAATGTCCAAGTTGAGTGACAAAAAGAATAGATATCCACAAAAGCTGGTTTTAACAACTTGCTTGAAGTTACAAAAATACCATTTTGGCTGTCTGTGGTAAGAGCAACTGGGCGACGAGAGGAAACCACCCAAATTAGCAACACACCACTGACATACGCTTGCGCCTACACAGAAATAGAACCCTAAGAGTGCTATAACGTCACGTCAACACGAACATCTAGTATGAGGTAAGCAAAGTGTGTGGGAAAAAGGCAGTAGATTAAGACCTCACACCAACCCATCCATCTTTCCTCCTCCCCTCTCTCTCTCTCTCTCTCTCTCTCTCTCTCTCTCTCTCTCTCTCTCTCTCTCTCTCTCCATCAGCCAGACTGTGGTGCAACCATACTCACTGATGGCCCACGAAACAGATTTACGACAAGCTCTGAGTGTTAAATCAAAGTGATGTAAATCAATACGCCGTTCGAGTTGCACTGAAGACAAAAATAGCCGGGTTGTCGACTGAAATGGGCTGCTCTTGCTAATTTAGCATAATGAAACACACAGGTATGAAGTTTGTAAGCGCTGAGATCATTCAACAATTCTATAAAAAGCTCTGGTTAGGCAACGTTGATTTGTCCTTCATCTCGATAAATTCAGCCGCGGCCAAAAGTTTTGAGAATGACACAAATATTAATTTTCACAAAGTCTACTGCTTCAGTGTTTTTAGATCTTTTTGTCAGATGTTACTAACTGTTACTGAAGTATAATCACAAGCATTTCATAAGTGTCAATGGCTTTTATTGACAATTACATGAAGTTTATGCAAAGAGTCAATATTTGCAGTGTTGACCCTTCTTTTTCAAGACCTCTGCAATTCACCCTGGCATGCTGTCAATCAACTTCTGGGCCACATCCTGACTGATGGCAGCCCATTCTTGCATAATCAATGCTTGGAGTTTGTCAGAGTTTGTGGGTTTTTGTTTGTCCACCCGCCTCTTGAGGATTGACCACAAATTCTCAGTGGGATTATGGTCTGGGGAGTTTCCTGGCCATGGACCCAAAATGTCGATGTTTTGTTCCCCGAGCCACTTCGTTATCACTTTTGCCTTGTGGCAAGGTGCCCCATCATGCTGGAAAAGGCATTGTTCGTCACCAAACTGTTCTTGGATGGTTGGGAGAAGTTGCTCTCTGAGGATGTTTTTGTACCATTCTTTATTCATGGCTGTGATCTTAGGCAAAATTGTGAGTGAGCCCACTCCCTTGGCTGAGAAGCAACCCCACACATGAGTGGTCTCAGGATGCTTTACTGTTGGCATGACACAGGACTGATGGTAGCGCTCACCTTTTCTTCTCTGGACAAGCTTTTTTCCAGATGCCCCAAACAATCGGAAAGGGGATTCATCAGAGAAAATGACATTACCCCAGTCCTCAGCAGTCCAATCCCTCTACTTTTTGCAGAATAGCAGTCTGTCCCTGATGTTTTTCCTGGAGAGAAGTAGCTTCTTTGCTGCCCTTCTTGACACCAGGCCATCCTCCAGAAGTCTTCGCCTTACTGTGCGTGCAGACGCACTCACACCTGCCTGCTGCCATTCCTGAGCAAGCTCTGCACTGGTGGTGCCCCGATCCCGCAGCTGAATCAACTTTAGGAGACGGTCCTGGTGCTTGCTGGACTTTCTTGGGCGCCCTGAAGCCTTCTTCACAACAGTTGAACCTCTCTCCTTGAAGGTCTTGATGATCCGATAAATGGTTGATTTAGGTGCAATCTTACTAGAAGCAATATCCTTGCCTGTGAATCCCTTTTTGTGCAAAGCAATGATGGCTGCACGTGTTTCCTTGCAGGTAACCATAGTTAACAGAGGAAGAACAATAATTTCAAGCACCACCCTCCTTTTAAAGCTTCCAGTCTGTTATTCTAACTCAATCAGCATGACAGAGTGATCTCCAGCCTTATCCTCATTAACACTCTCACCTGTGTTAACGAGAGAATCACTGACATGATGTCAGCTGGTCCTTTTGTGGAAGGGCTGAAATGCAGTGGGCATGTTTTTTTGGAATTAAGTTCATTTTCATGGCAAAGAGGGACTTTGAAATTAATTGCAATTCATCTGATCACTCTTCATAACATTCTGGAGTATATGCAAATTGCCATCATAAAAACTGAGGCAGCAGACTTTGTAAAAATTTATATTTGTGTCATTCTCAAAACTTTTGGCCACGGCTGTACTTCAGCCCAAAGTAGAACAGGAAGTACAATAAACTGATGTTGAACTGTGTTTTGTTCTTGGCAGCTACAGATAAATATCTCATTGTCTTTCTCCATGGTGTCACAGTCACAGCCTAAGCAAGTAAAACTGGTCTTAGAGGAGGGATGAGTGGAGTCCCAATTCCCACCTACCCTCCCATTCTGGAACCAAGAGAACTTGCCGTGCATTATGGGCACTTTCAGTCATCCCGTTTTTAAATGAAGCTGGCATTTGTCTGTTCACAGGAATCGATGCTACGTCTGGAACATGAACGCTGTAGCAGCTCTGTGATAAAGAAATGAATGGTGAGCTGTGTGTGGTTTTTTTGCAAGATAAGTGGAAATAAAACACTTCTACAGCCCCTACACTGTCTCCTGTACTCATCCATAACAGGTCTAGACACAAAGGGTTCAGAGAGAGTTTGGAGTTTGAAATTGCATGTTTTTTATGAGTGATAGACATATTTTGGTACACGAGTGGCCAAGCTACAATCAAAGATCGGCACAGACGCGAGTCTGGAGTACAGATGAGCTCGCGGGAATGTTTAAACCAATAGCTAATTAATCATTCCTCCGGACTAGTCAGGATAAGATAACAAGACATTTAGGCTGTGATTAAGGCACGCCGAAATAGAGGCTCACGCCAACGCTCTACAGGAGGCAGGCTGTGCACTAGCCAGCGACCCGGTGCTAATGGTAGCAGCAGGGGATTGTGGTCCAGAATCCAGGTCAGGCCAGACTCCATGCTAAGCAGCTATGGCAGGGTCCCAAACCTCGCCCGCCAGTTTTGGGCAGCCCACCATACGAGCTTCCAGTAAAGCGCACATGTCAGCCTGAGGTCAAATGCCTCGCCACTCCAGACTTGCGTCAGCACTGCTGGCAAAGGCGAGGCCTCGCCGCACATTCCTGGGCATGTGTGTGTTTTTCTGGCCCGGCACACCCGCTGACTTTTGCAGTCTGTCTAAAGTTGGACGATAGGAGAAAAGGAAGAGATGTTCTGCTCATAAATCCACAAGCTCGCCAGAACACAGTGGCATGACCAGGCTGTTTTGAGAATTGTTGAGACAAGTAGTTATAATTAATATAATTTTTCCCATGTGGGAAAAAGCGACAACGCTGTTGAATTCTCAAATCTGATTGGTCAGAAGGTGTTGATTCGTTTATTATAACAGCAGCGCTGACAATAATTCAAATCACAGGATTATCGTAATTAATGTTGGCATTTCTATAATAACATATCTTGGAGTATCTTAGAGTATGAAAAAGTTTTTTGTTTTTTTTTAAAAACGATAATTTCCCCAATATGTCAAGATAAGATCATTTGCACAATTGTCATGTCCCGATATTATAGTAGCTGTTCCAATGGTCATCCTACAATTTTGGAAGAAGAACCACAATTTTACATTGCCAAAAAACAACTTTTCAGAAATCCGGATGTGGATTTAGATTCCCATTGAACAAGTCAGAGGCAAAAGTGGTGAGGAAAAGAGACTCTAAAAGGAACCCTTCCTCTTCTGGGCGACACCAGAGAGCGGGATTATAAATCATTCCGCTATACAGGTATTAAGACGTGAGAAAGAAAGAAAGTGTGCTTACAGGATGTTCAGTATGAGCAGATTGTGAATAAGAGTCCTGGGATGTGTACAGGACAGTCATTTTTAAAAATTTTTTGAAGTCCTTCGGTACTTATCTGCAGTATCTAAGTGAGATTATCCATTGAAACACACTTCTAGGATCTCCAAACAATAAATTTCTCACTCTTGTGGCCTTTTGCTTCTGCTGTGTTCATTTCCAAAACCTTATTTTCTCAGAAATTTGACACAGAGAACAAAAGGTTCCCAGGAAATTTCTGTAAAGACCTGTTAAGCTTTACTCCATCAGCAATCGTTAACTGCATCGGAGGCGACAACATGAAACCAGTACAACTATTGCACAAGTTAATATATTTCCTCGCAGCAAACCACCATGATAGCAATCTACAAATTTCTGATGCCAAGACCCGAAGGCGAACAGAGCACAATGGAGCTCTCTTACCGAGCTCCAGGCAACATCTCAGGATGATGTGATCAGGCATGGCGAAGCTTATTACCACTGAAAGCCAGGTTTTCATGTGTGCGACAGACAGAGATAAAGATAGAGAACTCCCCAATCAACCTCAAGCCACAAAGTTGTCCATTAGCCAGCAGTTCATGCCCTCTGGCTCTTGGTGCTTCAGTAAGTATGCTAGCTGGATTATGCTAGGCAGCTATATATTATGTCATATTAACTTTACAACAGACAAAATATTACTCCTTCCTGCCAACTGCTCTTGGAACGAACCTGAAAAGTAAGTGATATTAAAATATACCTCTGCTCTAATACCTTAATAGTCATGTGAACAAAAAAACAAAAAAAAAACCCAGCTAATTCTTGCAATAGTTCATGGATAAATGGATGACACTGACACACCTTCCTCCTCCGCCATTCTCACTGCTGGCAAGGACGCTCGTTCACAAAGCCGCACATCAATCAAGATGCATTAAGGCAACTCCTTTTTGTGCTTTCAACTTGTTGAAATGCACTCGCACTTGGCAAGCTCGCTGCCCCAGCATACCTTCCGTAATATTTCTGCATCCCAGTGATGATTGTTCAAAACTGGTTGCTTTGTTCAAGAACACTGAGAAGAACAAAAAAAAAAAGGAACATGAAATGCTAGTAACACTTCTTCAGAATGATTTTTCCTTAATACTCCAGCAAAAACAACATTTTTTTTGTCTTTAAACATTTCAGGATGACATGTCAAAGCACGGGGAGGTTGTAATTCTGGCATACATTTGGTTGTTATTAATAAATAATTACCCAATCGCACCCTCAGAGCCAAAATTTGGAAATGCGGTATGACTTCCAGGGGGGCCATCATTACCATTTCACCTCGTCAAATACTATTGGGTTTGGCAAAAATCAACAGACCAATGATGATTAATACCAGACAGCTACTATCACTGTATCATACGCCCAGTCACACGTTTAGACACACTCAGAAAGCACTTACACAATGCTAGTTGCTTTAAAGTGGTTGCATTTGTCGCTTTCATTTTACGTATCTGAAACTCCTCAGAAGAGATTAACATTCTTTTAAGTCAGAACCGTGTCAAGTTGTTTGCAAGCACTTGAAAATTACTAGTCTAAAACTAATAAAATCTGTGTTCTTTAGTTGCCCAGAGGTTGATGATGTAAAGACTTGGATCAAGGTGCTGGAAGAGGATGGATCATAATCATAGGCCTTGGGGAAAACTCAACGTCCCTGAGAGGGTAGATCTCTCACTTGGCTAACATTATCATTGTCATAAAACAAGCCCAAACCAACAACTTGCAGGTGTCTTTGAGCTAATATGGTTAACCAGCCTGAAGTAAAATTAAAATCAATCACGTTAAGATTTTTATACCAAATCTTTTTGAATTTTTTTTAATGACAGAATGACAAAATATGGTCAACTGAGACCAGCATTCTCATTTGCTAACTGTATATAGTGGGGAAAGGGGACACTGAGGCTTAATGTTTGGCACGTTTGCCTCACAACTCCGGGGATGGGGGTTCGAATCCCCTGTGTGCACAGAGTTTTCATGTTCCCCTGTGCTTTGGGGGTTTCCTCCGAGTATTCCAGTTTCCTCCCCCAGTCCAAAGACATGTGTTGTAGGCTGATTAGCATTTTCAAATTGTCCACAGTGGTGTGTGATGGGTGTGCCCTGCAATGGGTTGGCACTCTGCCCCCCCACCTTGTGCTCCAAGCTCCCTGGGTTAGGCTCCAGGCTCCCCCACAATCCTGTGTAGGATAAGCGGTATAGAAAATGGATGGATGGATGGATGGATGGATGGATATAGTAGGGGTGTAACACAATGGTACTATAAGTGGGTGTGGCCTAAACACGCCACAGGAACACATGTACACCTACGCATTCATGCATTTAACCAAAACAGCCAATCATATGGCAGTGCAGTACATGAAATCATGACGATACAGGTTAAAAGCGTCACTTAATTTTCACATCGAACAGCAGAATGGGGGGAAAAAATCTCAGTGATCTCCGTGACTTTGACCCTGGCATGGTTGTTGGTGACAGTTTTCAGAAACTGCTGATGTCAGTTTCTGGCATTTTCATAGAAAGGGGTGAAAAACAACAACAACAAAAAAACATCCAGTTGAGCAGGAGTTCTGTGGACAGAAATGCCTTGTTGATGAGAGAGGAGGTCAGAGGAGAATGGCCAGACTGGTTCAAGTTGAAAAGAAAGGCTATGGTCATTCAAATAACCACTCTTTACAACCGCATCTGCGAACAATGAGGCAGATTGGCTACAACAGCAGAAAACCACGTCATGTTCCACTCCTGTCAGCCAAGAACAGGATTAATAATATTATTATTATTATTATTATTATTATTATTATTATTATTATTAATAATAATAATAATAATAATAATAATAATAATAATAATAATCTCTGTGCTAATTATTTATTTGATTTTAATTTTGCCTTATTTTTTATTCAGATTTAATTTGTAGTCCAAAGCAGAATTATGAAAGAAAGAAGGAAAGAAAGAGAGCTGAGATGAGAGAGAGGCTCACCCACAGAGCACAAACCCCAGCTGTCAGCTCCAGGGCTCCCAGCATCTCTCCTGTGGTCAGAGGTCATCCAGCTGTGGCCCCTCCCCCCAGTCTCCAGAGTGCAGCAGATGCAGATGTTACAGAGGTCCGTGGTGTGGGGTCCCTGATCCCATCTGCTTCTGATTATGGCCACATCGTCCATATCAGCCCCATCAATTTAAAATAAGAAAAACCAGGACAGGACAGCAGCGTATTTCTCCATCAGTCAGTGACAGCTTTACGGTGACCCATAGATGTTAGGTTTACAATTCAGCTTAGCGTGGAAACACATACTAACTGTTCCCAAATGCTACACAAGCTCGTGTTCAATGGGTAGCGCTTGATTATGAGCTAACTGACTCGTGAAAGCAGTTTGAAACTGGCTGAAGCAAACAAAATGCATGCACACACGTATACACAACCTATGGAGCTTGAAAGCTAGCAAAATTGGCTAGGGGTAAGATTTGCCTTTAAAATCATAATTTTGAAATGACAGTTTACAGGTTTGAGAATTGTAAGTACAAAATCTAAAGAAAATTCAGATTTTATGTAAATCAGGCCAAAGGTGAAGCATTCCAAGGTAGTGGAACGAACGAATAAAAATGGTTTTTATGTTTTACTCAAATAGCTTGGCACTAACCTTCTAGATAGTTTGGCTATACTTGTGACGGCCAAAGTTATGCTTCATGAACACAAGCATGAAAGATGACTGTGATTGTCTAAAAGCTAACCTCAACCTCTCTGAGAACTTCTACTATTCCCAGATTTTTCAACTTTGCCTTAATGGCCTTAAAATCTATATATTTCTTATTCAGTCTGACGTGTATAATGCAGATATATGAAATTCATATTCAAATAGTTTTGTCAGCTTCCAAGCTGCATAACATAATGACCTTGCCTCCCCCCATGTTTTGAATCCTCCACTTGCCCCCTAAGGAGGGTCATAAATCCATGCTTGTCAAACACACATAATGACAAGCTTAATGATATACTGCACCTACATTACTAAAGTCCCCCAGGAGCTTTGGCAAACCTCCGTTCAGGTGCATGTGGCGATGTAGGTCTGTCTGACTATGCATGCTGAGTCCGTGGCTCTTTAGGGACCCTCGGCATCACCTTTTCTGCCACATCAAGTTTGCAATTCGTGTATATTTGCACAACATCTGCAATCTCTGCCATCCTCAGATCTTAATTTTAAAGTTGTTTTTATTTGCATTTTTTTTAAAAAAGAGAAGCACTTAATCATGCTTAGAAGAAATATGTCACACCTGTAGGTAAAACCTTCATAACCATAAACAGGGCATAGTTTTTAGGAGGAAGGATTACAGCAGCGCACACTGGAATCATTCATCCCTGTGGTGACTGATTATTTTCCCAGGGTGCTCAGTGCCTGAGTGGCCTCTGCAACGTTTCGTTCCAGCGGTTACATCGAGATATCAGAAATCTCTCCAAACAAGCAGAACTTAAGCCCCGAGATGGAGAACCTGTTAATCGATTCCCGGCTGTGCCAGAACACAGTGGTAGAAATTTGCTTTGATAGCAAAACCATCCAGGTCAAGGCAACTTTTGTGTCTCGCTCACATAGGCAAGAGTGTGTTTGGTTTGCCGTGTGTGTTCCAAGAGGTATCGAATGCTGGTTAAGATGTTTATTTGCCAGGGGATACACTTTTATGGTGTGCAAATTAAAATGAATTCATTAAGAAACACTCTTAATGCATAAATAAATCATTTTCTTCCAGTGTCTCTACGGAAAGGGTCACATCTTAGAAATAAGGTTATATCTAGAACAGCAAAAAGGTTCAGGTTGTTCCTCTGGTGAAACCTTTTAAAGTTCTATGATGAATGCTACAGCAGAGGGTTTCCCTTTTAGAGAGTACCATTTTAGAAAGAAACCTTGAATCATACCTGTAGTCTACTATTGGTAGGCTATTGAAATTCATTTCATTTCAAGCATCAGTCATCAATGGTGCATTTTTCCTGGTACCTCAAATGAAAGGTCGGTTGGTGATGTATGCAAATCTAGGATGTAAATTTTTGTTTACATTTTGTCCAAAATGTCCACCAACATGACAACATGATCTGTGGCATTCTTACTAGAGGTGTGGATCCGAGCTGGACTCCCACAGAACCCCACAGCAATTCATGAAAGCAGGAGCTTTTCACTCTCATGTGTACAGGAGCAGATGTGAAGCTCAAGAGCCAGATTGGCAGTCCTGTTACATTTACCCCTTCGTTCGTTTAACTTCAGTATCTTCACTGTAGTTTAAATTACTTTTTTTATTTACATTTTATGGGAAGTAGAACTAACTAAGTTGATTAGAAAATATCACGGCCAGGTACAAAGAAAAAATAACTGTGGGAAAGGGGTGGGATTTATGAAGGTTTCTGCAGGAATGGATGAGATTGATCAAGCTTTCTGCAGGAACAGGAGGGATTGGTCAAACTTTCTATGGGAATGCACAGGACTGGCCAAACATTCTGCAGCAATGAGAAAGACTGGTCAAGATTTCTATGGGAAAAAAAAAAAGTTCAAAAAATGGGATTGGACAAGCTTTCTGTAGAAGTTGGTGGTATTGGTCATGCTTTTTTCAGAAGCATGTAGGATTGGTCAAAACTTTCTGCAGAAGCAGGTGGGATTGGTCGAACTTTCTCTGGGAGCAGATGGGATTTAACAAGCTTTCTGTTGAGGAGGTAGGATTCGTCAAAATTTGTGTGGGAATGGGTGGGATTGGTCAAGCTTTTTACGAGAGCAGGCAGGACTGGTCAAGCTTACTGCAGGAGTAGGTGGGATTGGTCAAGCCTGTCTTGGAATAGGACAGAAAAACTGTTTCATGCACACCTCTGAGTGTATGGTGTAAAACATACAGCATGTTGTTCTCAAATGAACAAAAAAATGGAATCATTATCAAGTTGCTGTAGTATAAAAGGAATAAAATACACTGGGATGTGCTGTTATAGGAAAATGGCAACTCTCCAGTAGGAGTAACTCTATGCTTTAGTGTTTTATGGCTTCCTTAATATTTGATATGTATTATGCAGATGTGACATATAAAATTGCCAAATTTTGGGCCCAAGTGGGAAACTGCTCCCCTTCTTGAAAAAAGGCTGATAAACCTACCAAAACAAACCAATATGAGTATATTATAAAATTCAGTCTGATCGTAATACACCTCAGTTATCTATACTGGTATATACCCAGATGGATTTGATGGTCACTTCCTCAACGTACCTATATGACATAACCTTGTATTTCACAGCCTACATTGTCAAAGTCACTGTCACCTAGCTGTGGTGTTCTTCTCAACGCTCACTTGTACAATTTGGTTCATTGCAAGACAAACAATCATCTGCCCTTCAACACCCACTTGGTTCAGAGAACCCCTCTATGGCCAGGCCACCTTCCTTCCATACCCTCTGCTGTGACATATCAGGAGGTCTGACTTCGGCAGCCTTTCACCACCACATGAGAACCACCACTAAACCTGTCACCACTTTCCCACTGCCTGCATCGAGTCCTGCTTGAGGTCCTCCACAAATAGTTTCTAATTTCTGAGCTGCCATGACCTGCACCTGCACAGCCTTTATGGCTTGCAACTTTACTAATGAACGGCACCAGTTGCCATTCGTCATTGTGGGGAAAGAAGTAATGGAACAGATGGGATTTCAGTTCTTTGGTAGCCCCAGGACCCTGTGACTGTGTCCCTACAAAATGCTAATCTCCTCCTAGCCTTAGCACCCATACGAACTCCTCCAGCCATGCTCTAAGCCCCCTACCAGGGCCACCTACATTGCAATGGGGGAAGATGGTTAACAGATGCCATTTGCCTGGGATTCACTGGGTGACTTGTAAGGAAGGTGTCTAAACTTCGCCTGGGAAGGAAGTAAGGAGGAGGACCGCCTGTTGCCACATAGCTAACGGAGCTCCAAATTGCCTCACATCTGCGACTATAAATGCCACCATGAGCTAGCGCTTCAGGCTATCATCAGGGATGTGATAAAAATACCAATTTGAAATGCTACTGAGTGTCAAAGTCATTGGCCTGACAAGGTCAAAAGGTCTCAGTTGGATGTTGATGCTAAGCTATTAAGTCTACAACATTGTTTCATAACATTTTACCAAGTCTGTGCTCGTTTTAGGATTCGGTAAATGAATATTTAAGAGATGCTTCTTCAGAATGAGATCAGAATAACCCACACAACAGGAACACAGTTAAGAAGCTTTATCTCTAATTAAAGCCTCCTCGAAGGAGGTCTCATCTCAAACTTATCACACATTAACTCCTCAGATAGCTGCATTAGCATATTCTGATAAGGCGAGTAGGGTAGGGATCTAGCATGCAGGGAGTGATGATTGAAGTTAATACCTACCCTCTGACCCCTCAACCCCCCAACTGATGACCTCGAATGGTAAGGCACTCAGCCACCTGAAAAACTTTATATACCAATAATTTGGCTAATGACTAATGATAGCTAGCAACAGTGATTAGCATGATGCAGTCAAGTGGTTTATTTTTTGAACAGTTTGGACTATTGGATTAATATAACCTGCTTTCAAATGCATGAAATGAAATATTACTTTGGTTTAACCATTAAGATCAGACTGAATTGTGGAAAACAACTGCATGATGTTGGTTAATACCAATAATAATAATAATTATTATTTTTTAAAGCTCGAAAGTCAAAATTCAGAAGGCAAACAGAGGTTTCATTTTGATGGAAGGCAAAAAACAAGATTATATTGTTTTAAGTGACTAGTACAGATGAATCATGTGCAATATATCCAGGGATATGTACTAGAAAGGTTAAAAAAAACAAAACAAAACAAAAAAAAAGTCAGTAAAAAGCACTCCCCCTTCAGAAATATTGGCACCCTTCATACTTATGTTATACTTCATACTACTCTTTCTGTAGTTATATTACTACTTTTAAAAAATGCACAACTTAAAAGCGAAAAAAGGTATTGAACAAGGTATACAATGCCCCTAAATGTTTGAGCTCAAAATATCACTTACTGCATGTGGTATTCATTTTTTACAGTGCTCTCCACTAATATTGGCACCCTTGGTAAATATGAGCAAAGAAGACTGTGAAAAATTGTCTTTATTGTTTAACCTTTTGATCTTTTGTTAAAAAAAAGAATCACAAAAATACTCTGCTCTCATGGATATCAAACAATTGCAAACAAAACACAGGTTTATAAAAAAAAAAAAAAATATATATATATATATATATATATATATATATATATATATATATATATATATATATATATATATATATATATATATATATATATATATATATGTTAAATATAGGTGTGCAACAATTATTGGCACCCTTTTAGTCAATACTTTGCGCTACCTCCCTTCGCCAAGATAACAGCTCTTCTCCTATAATGCCTGATGAGGTTGGAGAATACATGACAAGGGATCTGAGACCATTCCTCCATACAGAATCTCTCCAGATCCTTCAAATTTCGAGGTCCACGCTGGTGGACTCTCCTCTTCAGTTCACCCCACAGGTTTTCTATGGGTTTCAAGTCAGGGGACTGGGATGGCCATGGCAGGACCTTTATTTTGTGGTCAGTAAACCATTTTCGTGTTGATTTTGATGTATATTTTGGATCATTGTCCTGCTGGAAGATCCAACCACGGCCCATTTTAAGCTTTCTGGCAGAGGCAGTCAGGTTTCATTTAATATCTGTTGATATCTGATAGAGTCCATGATGTCATTTATCCTAACAAAATGTCCAGGTCCTCTGGCAGAAAAACAGCCCCAAAACATTAAAGAGCCACCACCATATTTAACCGTGGGCATGAGGTACTTTTCCATATGGCTGCCTCTCTGTGTGCACCAAAACCACCTCTGGCGTTTATTGCCAAAAAGCTCTATTTTGGTTTCATCTGACCATAGAACCCAATCCCATTTGAAGTTCCAGTAGTTTCTGGCAAACTGAAGATGCTTGAATTTGTTTTTGGATGAGAGCAGAGGCTTTTTTCTTGAAAACGTTCCAAACAACTTGTGGTGATGTAGGTGACTTCAGATTGTAGTTTTGGAGACTTTCTGACTCCAAGACACAACTAACTTCTGCAATTCTCCAGCTGTGATCCTTGGAGATTTTTTGGCCACTCGAACCATCCTCTTCACAGAGACAATATAGACACACGTCCAATTCCAAGTTGATTCAGAACATTTCCAGTTGACTGGAACGTCTTGATTATTGCCCTGATGGTGGAAATGGGCATTTTCAATGCTTATGCTATTTTCTTATAGCCACTTCCCATCTTGTGAAGCTCAACAACCTTTTCCCGCACATCACAGCTATATTCCTTGGTCTTACCTATTGTTATGAATGACTAAGGGAATTTGGCCTATGTGTTACCTCATATTTATACCCCTGTGAAACAGTGAGTCATGATTGAACAATTTCCTGTTCCTAGTCACCCAGGTGTACTAAAAAAATTAAAATATCAATTGGAATATACTTCAAATATATTTTTCTCATATGAATTCATAGGGGTGCCAATAATTGCTGCATAAACCTGTGTTGTGTTTGCAATTGTTTGACATGAGAGCAGAGTATTTTTGTGAATTTGTTTAACAAAATATCAAAAGGTTAACTTTAAAGACCATATTTACCAAGGGTAGCAATATTAGTGGAGGGCACTGTATATTCATTTTTGTTTATACGTTAATTTAATTGTATTAAATTTTTTATTTATTTATTTTTTTTACTAATACTAGCATCCCTGCTAATTTGCCATTAGCATGGGTGCTAGTTAACAACATTTTGCTATTTGCATTTGTAATTCTATGCTAAAAACTCAACTCTGTTACTTATTTAAGAGCCAAATATAGCCTGCCAGCAAAGAAACCTTGTTCAACAATGAGATATTGTTGCCTGAAATGGGTGAACACATTCGTGAACTAACTAAATGCACGTTTTATTAAATTCAGTGTTGAAGAATGATCAAAAATAAGATTTAATTTTAAGAGTTATTAGCAGTAAATGGCACTGCAATCATACACACCCCATGCAACAGTAAGAAGACATTCTGCTAACCTAAAATTCTTCACTCAGCTAGTACTTGTGGTCTGAGCAGAACTCTTACTAACCTCAAGGACAAGATGTAAAAAATTAATCAGAACCTGACGCTCGTTGACTTGTACTTCTTGTTTGAAGTGGTCGCCAAGGAAACCCAGTTGGTCAGCTGTGCAACATGTGTGAGAGTGTTTTTCTAGGGGGAAGTTAAGTTAGGCAAGTGGTGGTGGCCAGCCTGTGTGTGTGTGTGTGTTTGTGTGTGTGTGTGTGTGTGTTTGCATGGTAATTAGAAGTCATTCACCAGCGCTGGGACCAAATGGAGCAATTATCTGCCCTAGTGAGTAGATAATTCTGCCCATTCATCCATCACCATCAGGGTTCTGACTTGCCACCTTCAACCACCCCCACA
Source organism: Cranoglanis bouderius (assembly GCA_023630585.1). NCBI lineage: Eukaryota > Metazoa > Chordata > Actinopteri > Siluriformes > Cranoglanididae > Cranoglanis > Cranoglanis bouderius. Next base: position 4,533,706 of record CM042568.1, read on the forward strand.
CTACACTATAAACCTCTCTCTCTCACACACACACTGGCAACTGTTAACTTTTCTGCTCACCTGTGATCCACCAGTTTGTGTCTGTCAGAAGTGAAGAGCCTGAATCTCCAACCCCCCCCCCCCCACCCCCACACACACAAACACACATATACTCTCTCTCTCTCACACACGGTATCAGTTATGAGCTAGAATGACCGTGTTAATTAATGAGTACTGTCTCTGTCTAGTAGGAGATACTGAACCGCTGCTGATTAATGTTGTGCCAAGATAAGCACACTAAACGTGTACCGTTCCAGAGCACATTAAACGCTGTGAAGGGGGAAACAGGAGGGTCCTACAGCCTGCAGTGCTTTGACTATTAAATAGGACAGAAGCAATTTGAAACTTAGAACACAGGTAAGAAAAAAAGAACAAAAATGTCCCTTAAATGTGTACTGCTCCAAAAAGCCTATTCATGTCCTAAACGACAAGATCACGTCTATCTGTATCTGAATAACAACAATAATAATAATCTATCCATGTCCGAAATGAGAAAAATCACCTCTATATCAGAAATGACAAAATCACTGTAGGTCAGAAATAATAAAATATCTGAAATGTTAAAAAAACAAAAATTCAGTCAGAAATGAGACAATTTTATTTCTAAAAGCATGTGCAATATTACAAAATCATGCCAAACTGTGTCTAAAATGACAAAAGGAAAGTCTATCTATGTCTGAAATAACAAAAAATATATAACGTATATTCAATAATATTGCTTATAGCAATAATATTGACAATAGCATATTCATATCAGAAATCAGAAGAAGCACATGTCAGAAATGACAAAATCATGCCTATGTCTGACAAAGAATTCATGATAATAATATGATTCATAATATTAATGATTCATAATAATAATAATAATAATAATAATAATAATAAATTGTGTGTATCTATATACATCTATGTAGAAAATGACAAAATCACACCTATCTCTATAAAAAAGTACAAAATCAAATCTATAGCTATACAAATTGACAAAAGCACATTTATCTTTATACAAAATGACAAAATTACATCTATGCCTGAAATGACAAGAAAAGCATTTATCAGATCATTTATCAAGAATGATACATTCATGACTATGTCAGAAATGACAGCAAACGTGTACCTATGCCTTGCCCAATTCCCAGATATTCTTTTCACTGTTAAAATGCAATACTCCAACATACAATACATGTACTGTACATGTATTTTCTTCTAAATCTATTTGGATTGTAGAAGCCATAAAGCTTCTAGGTGGAACCTTACAACAGGAAAAGGTTCCAAATAGAACCTCTTTAGTAACCTAGAAACCTGGCTGTTGTATACGGCATTTGAAAATGACTAGGAAGATATATATGTGCCAAAAAGCCTCATTCCACTAAATGAGCTGTACAGGATCCTCGGTGACAGAAGCTTCCCCGCAGCATAGCCTCAGAGTTCATCATTCATTCACCCACACACACACACACACACACACACACACACACACACACACACACACACACACACACGCACGCATGATAGTAAGAGGAGCGTTGCAGGGAACCATGACGGAGCCCTGCGCTAATATTTTCTGCACATACAGAGAGAGGAATCTCTCGACCCACTGCATCAGAGTGGCTTCCATCAGCACCTAGCGGCAGAGCAGCGAGTTCAGCCCGCAGAAGAGAAAACATTCATTACTCGAGAAGATTTCGCCATGAAGAGGCATCCTTTCAGCAGCTCCCTGATGGCCCCAAACAAAATTCCAGCCGAGGATGAGAAGCAGATAGAAAGGTTAATTCTGGGGTGGAAAAAAAAAAAAAAAATGGCCATAGATCAAAGGGAATTGCTTCCAAATCTGCTTGGTTCTATGTGGAACTCTTAATGTTAAGACCCCAAAGTATTCCTTATACAACCAAAGTTTGTCAACAATTATCATTTTTGTATTTAGTAAAAAACAATATATTGTACTTGTATCCATTTATAGCTACATTTAATATTGTTGCACATCCACAAAACAAGTTCTCGCTTACATATAGCAGTTATAACCAGTAGTAACCGAGAAATCACAAAGCGCAAACTTCTCTGGAAAACTGTTACAAAGTGCTGACACTGGAGACTCCTTCAAAAAGAAAAAAAAAAAAAAAAAGCTCCTTCCCATAAATATCTCCTCACAGCTAGCTTCACCATATTGATATATTTTTATTTGTTCAATAACATGTTTATATTACATCGGGCATGTACCATGGTCCGAGTCCTTGCGTAAGCTTTTACTATAGAAATGATAACGTATAAGTAGCTAACTAGCTAATTTCTTGCATGCACATTTGTAACAATTTGCACAAATAAATTTGTATTAAAAAAATAAATAAATATGAAGGTTAATATGAGAGTTATGGGCGGGGTTAGCATCTGCACCTTACCTTAAAACTTCATTTGTATGAAATTGAACAAATTCCAACCACATTGTGTACATTTATATGATTTTTTTTTCCCCCCCATGAGGAAAATTTTCCTAAAAAATATGGTATAAAAAATGCTGAAAGAAAATCAGTTCTTGGTTGTTGGATTTTGGATGTCACTGTGCTTCCTGGTGTCCATATGTGTGTGTTGAGGCACCTTGTGCTCTTTCTCCAGAACCTAGCTGGCCTGTGATGGGAAAGGGACAGGAGGAATCCAGGATGTGTACTGACTCAGCTCGCTTGCTACAGGAAAGTACAAGCTTATGCGAAACCTTCCTGGTGGTCGAGAGAGCCAAAGCAAGCAGAACGCAGCAGGACGAGAACGTGGGCTGCACGCAGCATGGTCATGCAGTCACAAAGGGCAACTTCTGTTACAACTCATCAGATTTAATCGCTTTTTATTATTTATAAGGGCTGGATTCTATCTGACTACTACTTCAGCGAACAGTGAAGAGTGGGAGGAAATATTATGGTCGTGTAAGGCTTATTCGAATGACAGGATGATGTAATGAAGACGAAAGGAGTGATGTGTGTTGTACGCTTAACTTTAATGTGCTTGTTAATCACTAGGGTTAATAATGGTAGTACGATTTGTATCAGTGGTATCATGTGATTCGTAAACGAGCTTGTGCTTTCATTTTTCTTCCTTTTCAATGTTATGTTGATGAAGAAAAGGAAAACGTTCAGGAGCTTTTTAACATGTAATAGCCATGATTTAGAGGTTTAAAGGGCTTAAAAGAAGTACTGCTACAGATGTGTACAGAGTCCTGAAAATGATTAATGGTTGAAAATGTAAATTCCGCATTAATAGCATTTAAAAATTTACATCATCTGGCATATATGAAGTCTCCAGCTTTGCTATGGCCACTCCACACTAGCCCTGTGGCCCACCCTGGCCACCCCAGTCACAATGTCCAGGATCAATCACTGATATATATATATATATATATATATATATATATATATATATATATATATATATATATATATATATATATATATATATATATATATATATGGATATTAATCAGTAATCAGTTCCTGTTTGTTTGTCCAATGAGTCCAATGAAAGTTAAACTCAAATTTATCAAATCTGATTGGTCAGAAGGTGTTGATTGATTTTCTATAACAGCAGCTCTGACACTAGTGCATATACAGGGACTTGTACGGTGGATAAACAGATTTATTTATTTTTTTTAATGGTTGTAATTGTGGATATGGTGACGTTTTCTGTAAGGAGATGATTGTGTAACATTTATGGAAGGAGTCTCCAGTGTCAGCGCTTTGCAACACAGAGGTAAAGCTGCAACTTTAAGTTTTCCGACATCTCCCGGACAGAGGAGTTTACGCTTTCCGGTTCCTCTGTAACATGATAACAGAGACTGGTGAGGGTTGTATCGCTGCTATAAAGTAAGTGATAACAGGAAATAACTTGTTTTGTGGACGTTCCCTAACATTAAATGTAACTATAAATGGATAAAATGTATAATGTTGGGAATAAAACACTACAGAATGTGCCGGTTTTGGAAAATAATTTCAAGGTGGTACCAGTAACTCCACTTTGTGTAATGAGATATTATTTTCCTATAACAGCACACAACAAAACGTGTGTTTTATTCCTTACATAAAGAATTAAGCATCTACTGAAACTTAACGAAGTGTTGAGAAACAGCATTCAAAAGCAAACGATACCAAAAACAATCAGTGTGAATCAGAAATTCAAGTGCATCTGATTTTTGCTCAAGATTCGAATGCATCACAATCACACAATAGCTGATCACATGATAGTTTCCCCCCATGCTGTGTGTTCTTATTGAACTGTGTAAACCTCAAACCACAGAATGTATTAGGTTGATGAAATACGTGGCCTCCTGCAGTCGACCCGGTTTCGAAGAAGAGACAAAGACAGAGATAGAGGGAAGGAGGGAGTGCACAGACATGCCAGAATGCTTATATTTGTAGGATGAGGCACCTCGCTTTATGACTGCGATTCATCATCTCGAGCCGGGAGGTGGTAAGGATCCCCCCTGCGCATGCTGATGAATGATACGGCAGGGCTGTGCATGTACGTGTTACTCTCTGTGTGTGTGTGTGTGTGTGTGTGTGAGTGTGTGTGTGTGTCCATCCACTGGCTAAATTCATCCATTACTCATAAGAAGGGGAAATCTTCCCAGAGGTCACATGTGGGCTGATCGGACTGATCACTGTAATAGGGAAGATGTGATGAGCAACGTTGCTCAGTGTGCATTAGGGATGTAGCCAAGTGTGAACACTTTATTCTGAATGAACAGATAATGTGTTCTAAACAGTCCCCGCCAGTCAGATATGAAGCTCGCAGGACAAACAAGGTCCATGAAAGCACAGCGTTCATTCGTTCACCTTTAGTAACTACCTGTGCCGGTTTAAATCAGGCTACTAGTAGTTTGTTTATATTTTTGATATTTCTGGGAAATGGAACCAACTAAATTTGTGTGAAAATATCATAGGTTGGTACAAACAAAACTCATACCTGAGTAACAGTCTCTAGTTATGAACTGGAGTGATGGAGCTGAGGTTGAGGAACTGTCAGAGCTAGAATTTACACAACATGCTGACAGGGCTGATATTTCTACATCTGGGATTTTTTGTTACCAGATGTTTGCAGTGTTTCTGGGAAGTATAGTGGTAGTGTTTATTGAAAGAAAAGAAAACCCCTTCCAATTTATGGCACGCCACTTTGGGTTTAATGCAGCATTCAACAAAAACTAATTCGTAACTCGGAATTTCCAAACATCCAACCACGGTAAACCAAAATAAGCCCCTTTAACTCTAAATTCTTCCTACTTGGAAACTTGGGACGGTGTCCTAATTCCGCATTCAACTGACCACAAAAGCAGGAAGTTGGGACTCGGAATTACGTCATTTTCAACCTTTGTATGTTTGAACTATAAAGTGGGGGGGGAAAAGACATTGATGCCTTCATGTTCATCTTTTCTTAGCAACATGCTAGCCAGCTAACTGTGATGAATGATGTATATTTACGTTCTCAGAACTGTGAACTGTATAAATCAGTGGTATAGATTTACAAGAAATATGTCTGTATGTTGATGGATCTAAAGCAAATACTTGTATACACAGTATGACTCATTTTAAGGTAAGAAGTGCTGCTTTGTTTACTGCTGATGCTGTGAGCATTGATTTGACGTCACTACGTCACGAACTCGGGGTCGAGGAGACCTTTCTTAGTTCCTAAGTAAGAATTCCTAGTTGATGGGGTGTTTTTTGTTTGTCTTTTCCTGGTCGGACTTCCTAAATTACGAGGTACGGCCTGTAGTCAGATGCAGCATAAACCCCAAGTTCATCAAATGACTCCATGGCTGCTCACAGCATCAGCGGTAAACAAAGTGGCACTTCTTATCTTTAAATAAGTTATACTGTAAAATGTTTTTTTTTTTTTTTTTTCCACTTTGTAGCCTCCGTCTGCTACAAACAGTGACCATGTGGTTGATCTCAGATGAGTAAAAAAAAAAGGGCTGAATGTTCATCTATGAAACTGTTACAGTTTTATCTACCAGATTAATGCAGGACTTGAATGATGGAACAAGTGAACATAGACAGAGGTAGTTTGTTAATCTCTAACCTGAGTCCCAACGCTGTGACATCATATGTGAGGCCAAAGATGAGACAAGTCTTTTTTGGCAATTTACTGGGAAATTGTTAATGTTGATTGTGTATTATGTAAAATCTTTCCAGCCTAACTGCTCTTTTGTCTCGTAAAGGTATTATCAAGGGGAAAAATACATATTTATATATTTATACATTTTGTTGTGGTGTTATGGTGCTGTTTCTCCTGTGATAAAAGCAGTAAGTGACTCCTTTGCTGTAGTCACCAATATCAAATGTAGTAACATTTTCGACCTCATTGACGAGCATAAGCTATTGTATGTCAATCATAAACATAATTACTGTAAAATACTGTTCATTTTTATTATTTGTTATGCTTATATTACATCTGTTTATTTCTCAAAATGTATGAATATACAGTGGGTATAGAAAGGAATCCCCCCACCCCCAATCACATTTTGTTGCTTTGTAGCCTGAAATGAAGACGGACACAGTTTTTGTTTTATCCAGCTGTATTTACTCAGTGCAACTTATAACATCCAAGTGAAAGATATAACACCAACATGTCAGAAAAAATTTTAAAAAACAGAATCACTGAGTTGGAAAAAGGATCACCCCCTTGTGTCAGTATTTTGTCGAACCACCTTTTGCTTTAATTACAGCCTTTAGTCTGTTGGGATATGTCTCTACTAACTTTGCACATCTAGACTTTGCAATATTTGCCCACTCTTCTTTGCAGAACTGCTCAAGTTCAGTTAAATTTGATGGTGACCGTTTGTGGACTACAGTCTTCAAGTCATTCCACAGATTTTCAATGGGGTTTAAGTCTGGGCTCTGACTAGGCCATGCAAGGACATTCACCTTTTTCTCCTGCAACCACTGTGTGGTCAGTTTTGCTGTGTGCTTTGGGTCATTGTCATGTTGGAAGCTAAACCTTCTTCCCATTGACAACTTTCTGGCAGAGGGCAGCAGATTTTCCTCAAGAATTTGATGGTATTTTGCCCCATCCATTTTCCTTCTATCCTGACAAGTACTCCAGTCCCTGCTGCAGAGAAACACCCCATAACAGGATATTACCACCTCCATGCTTTACTGTAGGAATGGTGTTATTTGGATGGTGAGCTGTATTGGATTTCTGCCAGACATATCGTTTGGTGTTGAGGCCAAATAATTGAATTTTAGTCTCATCTGACCATAACACCTTTTTCCACGTGGCCTCAGGCAAAGCTCAGTCGTGCCACTCCATGTGGCCTTTCTTGAGGAGTGTTTTTTTCTTGCAACCCTCCCATACAAACCACATTTGTAGAGAAATTGAGGTGAGGGGAATTAAAAAAAAAAAAAAAAAATCGCAGTTTCTTGCCCCCATAAAAACAATATAATAAATGAGAGAATTTTCAAACCTGAAATGTTCTTAAGACTGAGACACGAACCATTTCCATTATAAATTGACCCTAAAAGTGGAACTGTGAGCTATCTTGAGCATTACATTTGGACTTAAGTTCTAAGTCTAAGGAACAAGAATGTGCAAAATGTTTATATATGTACATGTACCTTGTAATGTGCTCTAGAGATCATTTTTTGTTCCTGAGCCGAGATATTGAGGTTTCCGTAAAGTGCTGTATAACCAAAATTTGTTGTGTGCCATGAGTCTGTCGTAGTTAAACCAAGCAAGATAAATAAATGAAAAAAACCCTGGTGGTTTTGCAATGCCAACACTTAAAGATAATCATTAAAAAAAAAAAAAGAAAGAAAATTAAAAATGGTCAAGCAACCTCTATTGGACCACTTGAGATAGAAATGACCCATATTTAATTTCCCGCTGTATTGTTTGCATTTAATTTCTCTAAATATACTGAAATAAAATATACTGGATTAAATTGGTTAATGTAGCATCAGTGTTGAAGCTCATCAACATGTAAATAAACATTTATAGACAGAATAGACATGACGCTCCATTAGAACGGTGGTGTGAAAGAGTGAATGACTAACATTTGTGTTAAAGGAACAGCATGGGAACTGTTATTTCACACACACACACACACACACACACACACACACACACACACACACACACACACACACACACTAATTACTTTGTTTAAGTGAATAGGTTTAAGGAACAAAATTTTGATATTCAGCCTCAATAACAAACAGACACACTTATATTAGTATTGGTTAGTATTATGGTATTGATATTGCTGTGGTAGGAGAGGAAAAACACACTTCGGGACATGCTGTTACTGGAAAATAATCATTGTTGGTGTGATAACAGTAACTCTGCTTCATTACACCAACCCGGCATTGATTATTTTCCTATAACAGCATGACATGGAGTGTTTTGTTCCTCATTTACTACACCAATTTCCCAACACATAAAATAATTACGTAGTAATGAACGACATATCCTACTTTTTAGCCGTTTATTGTTACATTTACATGGTAGTTAGCTCCAGTTTCTTACTTACATCACAGCAGCTATAAACAGCTTCATTCCTTGCTTACTAGAAGACTGTTGCAGATATTAGTTGATTTGAACTACATCGTATTATATCATGACCTCTTAGATCCTACATTAGAAAAAATGAGAAGAATTGAGGATCGTGAACTAGCGTCAAAGATCGGCAGGTCTGAGGGAGAACATGTTAAATGCTAATGTGTAGGCACCAAACTCTCACTGCAATTAACAATCTCCAAAAGGGTAATAAACAGAGTGTATTTGAAAGCCTAAAGTCATTAGCATTGCCACTACAGCTGTTGACTCAATGGAAGGTAAGTGATTTCATTCAAATTGCCCAAATGGTTTCTCTTAAGGAAAGGGAGGAACATACGTTGTTGAGGAGTGTGTGTGTGTGTGTGTGTGTGTGAGAGAGCATTTGTAATTAGCATAGCACAGTCACTGCGTTTAGTGACTTTAGTGTGACTCAGTTTGAGTCGCGAGTGTCGCTAACAGCCCATAAAGCAAGTTCATTTGGCGAATCCAGAGAAAGTCACTTTCAGATGCCATGATGAAGATGCGCTATGAGGAAGAAAATATGAGTTGAAATTGAGAATTCTTCCCTACAGAGTGCTGAGGCTATTCACAATCTTCACTATTGTGCACAGTTGGCAGTCTGAAAATATGAGCAAACACGGGCAGCCCAGAAACAGCCATTGAATCATCCTCCATTCAGTGATACTTGGCTCTGCCGGGTCAATAATCAGCCATTGTTTTTGATTAATCCCTGTGATGGACTGAATTATAACACGCTGTAAAACCACGCACCAAGTGGTTTGGCTGTAAATGTTATGTCCTGCCAGTTAGCTGCCAGCAAACATTCATTTTTACTCTCTCCCAAGTTGTCTCCTGGTGCATATTTTTAGTCTAATAATTCAGACTGAGCGAGTCATTATTGCAAAACAATATCATTAGTAACTAGTCAGTGTCAAGGTTGCATCAGTCTGTCATGGTTTGTTGTGCAATAATGACTTGCTTTCTCTAAACCTTATTTATTCCAGATGAGACACGGGCACTCCTCTTGCTCTCAAAGTCACGTCCGGGCTAATCTAGTCCAAATCTTTGGCCTCCACTAAGGTGCTTTGAGGTGAGCTGCTTCTTTGACTATTTTTCTCTTTTCCTCAGCATTTTCTAATGCCTGAGCCAAGGTATGAGATTTATACAATCCTAACTGATAGTGAAAATGTGAGAGGCCACAGATATGTAGACGGATTTTATGTCCTAGTTCGTCCTTCAGTCAAACCCATAACACTATCTCAAGTCTCGACTAGTGATCCTCGACCCTCAGAACATGGGATCTTGTACAATTTCTCATGAACAAGTGTGATATAGTTACATTTAATGTTCTGGAATGACCACGAAACAAGTCTGATCCTGTTACCACGTTATACAAGTTAGAAATCCGATGTACTATGTGTGTGGGGTGGGCTAGATTGTGAGTGGACGCAGCTTATGATAATCTGGGAGGGTCATTACATTTAAGACCAGCCTAAAATCCGGACACCTTTTGCAGACAAGGCGAGACACCGAAGAGGTGCTTCGGTTTCCAAACAAACCTCTCGTGTGTCCAGAATTACGGTCCTGAAACCTAAAGGCCAGCACATTTTGTAAATTCAATGTTTTGCTGTTTTGACACTGATTAAACCTGGATCAGGGGGATTTTGGGACGGGAAATAACCAAAGTGTACTGGCGCCTCAGGATTGGAATTGGATAACCCTGGTTTTGGGAAAAGAGAGTAAGAGAAAAAGAAAGAGTCAAAAAGTAAGGCATCCACATGACCTTGGAATTAGTTGAACTCCAGGGGTTGCACAGTGTTCTGGGTGGGACAACGCTGGCAACTGCCAGAGCTTCCTCTCTCTCTCTCTCTCTCTCTCTCTCTCTCTCTCTCTCTCTCTCTCTCGGTCTCTCTCACTGCTCTGGAACACATGTTTGTCAAAGGTGCTGTAAGAATGTACGGCTCTACTACACACTACTTGGGGAATAGTGGTTGGAATTCCGGATATTTTCTGTAACTCGGAGTACTAAGAGCAGACTCTTTTGCTTTTGACACCCAAAGTCGTTGGCTATTTCCTAGCAAAACTGTTTGATGATATCTTACTTGACATTCTGATTAACGAAACAATATTTTACTTTGCATTACCTCTGTTACGGCTACCAACTGGGAAGGATGAACGGCTAACACTTCACTGACACCTCTGCGACAGGTGAAGCCAGCCAACTACATCTTTTCCAACTGTTGCTGCATCAGCAAGCACTGACACACACTATGCGGAGCTATCTACCCACTTCCGCATACATGAGCTCACAGATGCACACAATTGACGAGTGCCGTTGTGATGATTGACAGGAAAGAGACAGTAATGTCACCCCTCCCACCGTGATAGCACGGCCAATTGTGCTCCCTTGGCTCCAGGGATGCCACAGGTAAGGGTCAGATATAGATTAATTATATCAAATCAATGTTTTTCAACTTACCATGTAAATATTATGTAAATTAAATTAGATATTAAATATCTGGCAATGGCAGTCATGGTTTTTGAGTTCAATACATCGTTTTTCGAAGGTCAGATTTTGAGTTTTGGGAATTGGACTGTTTTTTTTTTTTTTTTAATTGACCATTGGACTGTTTTTGGGGTTAGTACTGAATGACTACTGGGAAATGTTTATCCTTGGTCAGAACAGTATTAGCGGTGTGTACGGTACATGACCACATCTGATTAATTTTACTTCGGAGCCCACTTAGGTTTGAAATCGTCCTTTTAGAAACCTTTTAGAAAGTTTTAGACCATGAATCAGTTCTACCACATCGCTGTTCTCTGAGGACAGAGGACCTGAGGACAGAGGACCTTTTCCGCTTTCTGTGTAACATGACAAACGTATGCGTATTTTTGTCTTATTGACTAGAGAGAGTAAAACGAGAGGATGGTGAAGTAACAGAAGAGATAACTCGTTTCGTAGGCATTCCACAACATTAAATGTAAATTGCAGCTGAACTGGATAAGACGTCTAGAAGAACCTTCTGCTCTTGAAAAATAATCAGCTTCGGATTGGTACCTGTAACTCCGCTTCATATCACCCCGTTGTTGATTATTTTCCTGTAACGGCTTTCAGGATGACAATTAATCATCCTGTAGTGTGTGACACACTGACATCATGTGACATCACATGAGAAATGCTAACAGTACCTCTGGTTTGCGTCAGGCCACATCACAGCAATCCGTCAATATTTTATTTACTTTTCTGCTCATCGTTCTTCTGCTTGCACATTTTGTAAAGTGTGTAAACGCATCTGCCAGTTGCTCGGATGGTGTTAGCAGACCCGGTGCTGATGGGATGCTCATTAACGTGTGAAACTCCTGCCGTGCTACACGAGACGTAAAGAGAGCGAGGGAGCACGGCACCGATGCACAGCCGCAACATGAGTTACCTGACACCAGGAGTAACGATTCTTCTGTGGCCTATTCCACACACACACACACACACACACACACACACACACACACACACACACACACACAAGCACCCTGGTGACCTTCCCGATGATGATTCCAGACCACTCAGCTGCTGGTGCCATTAGGGTCCTTTCACACCAGGAGACCAACCCTCCCTTACCTTCCCACCATTCCCTGGATCCTTGTTCTCCTCCCTCCCCATGGCCCCTCACTGTGCAGAAAACATTTTCTACTCCTGTGCTGCCACGTCTCCACGTCTCCCCAGAGTATGTGTGTGCGTGTGTGTGTTTGTGTGTGTGCTTGACCTCTCCAGGACAGTCCAGCAACTCTAGTCCTCATCTGAACAATGCGGTGTTTATTACAAACAACCGTTCTTCAGCTTGTATCTCTGGGGGATTCTACAAGACAGACAGTTTCCTTAGTAGACAGGGTTCCAATTAGAACCCTTTTAGAATAACTAATTTTGCAAAGAACCCTTGAAGAACTCTTTCTTCTAAGAGCGTAGCACCAACCGAAGACCAATGATTATTTTACATTTATGGAAGGAGTCTCCACTGTCAGCACTTCGTAACAGTCAGTAAGTTTTCCGATAGATGAGTTTACGCTGTTCCATGACATTAAATGTAACTATAAATGGACAAAATGTATGATGTACCATTCTTTAATAAATGCAGAAGCCATCTGGAAGTAGAAGAGGAGGAAGAGGAGGAAGAGGAGGAGGAATAAAACACTTTTTCGAGCAACAGGAAGGCAGTACAGTGATGTACACATTTACAAGAAGTCTATTTGCTTTGGCCCAGCTTGATCTTAATCCTACACCACGTGAGTGTAAACACACCATATAAAAACACAATTTAAGGATTATATATATATATATATATATAAAACAGAGCAATTAGTATAGCCATGGGGCTTCAAAAACTAGTGCAGACACACACACACATACACAGGTGGAATCATCTGGAATTGATTTGTCGATCATATAAAAACATGCATGTGACAAGTGAAATCATGGCGTTAACCTCCAGAAGATCAGCAGTAGCAGCAGCAGCAGCCATTTTGGGCCCGAGCCCGACTTTCCATCTCTCAGACTTTTTCTCATCACATGCGATGATCTCATCAGTGGAAGGAGGAGGGAGATTAATCCTGCTTCGTCTGCCTGCTTTCCAGTCATTGGCTGTCCACATAGGTGCCCGATCACACCAAAATCCTCGCTTCATTTTGCGATATGAACTCATTTCCTCGTGCTCCATCGTAATGTAACCTGAGCACTTCGAGCACTGGGGAACTCTCGGGGATGAAAGAAGCCCCAAAGCCCCAGCATTAACCTCCGGGGTCAATGGCATTAGCTACCACTATTTATAGTTAAAGTTTAATTTTTGCATCGAGGGACGAGAAAAAAAGAAGTGAAGGAAATTACAAGGGTCACTTGAAGAGATTAAATCACTTGGCGAGATGAATGAAAATCACGTTTGATTAGCGGGAATCCAGTTTATCGCTACGTTGTTGTTTATTTTTCAATTATTTTGTAACGGCTTTGGTTGTGTGACAAAAGAAGAAATCACAGTCGCCTATACAAAACACACTTTGACACAAATGATGTCTTCATATAACCGGATTTGAAATTAACGGACATTCATTTTGAGTTTTTGGCTTTCATATTTTCAGCAGAGAGTGTGTGTGTGTGTGTGTGTGTGTGTGTGTGTGTGTGTGTGTGGCTTGCTTTGCCCCCCAGCTCACCCCTGCAATTCCCAGTTGCAGGGTCTGCTAGACGGGACAGCAGGAGGGAGGTGAGGGACAGGAAGCAGGGGATTGTGGGATATTGGGATAGGGAGTTGGGGTCAAGCACCCGATTATACATTTGGCCTTGTGCATACACACAATGGATATATATATATATATATATATATATATATATATATATATATATATATATATATATATATATATATATACACACACTGGGGTCCAAAAGTCTGGGACCATTTCCATGTAAAATTGTAAATAAACGGAAGGTTTTAGAATTTTGAGATATTTAAAACAAAGAAAGTAAATGTTCAATATATGTAATATTTAATATTCAAGATTCTGCACTATTTCTAGGTCCCTATTTAAATGTAAGCAAATGTGTGCTATTGACCATGCTTTGTTCAAAAGCTCAGATTTTCCTCATGTCTAATCTCTTCATTTGAAGCATGTGCTCAGACGACACTCTGATGGATTGGATCCAAAATGCATCATAAGGTTTTGCACAAACTTGTGGAGTCCGTGCCAGCTCGAGTGCACACTGTCATTAAAGCAAAAAGGGGGACGTACCAAATACTAAGAAACTCTGAAGTTCATGTAAATACATAAAAGACGTGTAAAGTCATTCTACTTTTCACTCAAGTTATTGCTGATGATATTTCTAATGAACTCCTTTCACTAACACACTCAGACTTTTGGTCTATCTCAGGGAACTTGGGGCACAAGGCAGGGTGCCAACCCATCGCAGGGCACAATCACACACTACAGACAATTTGGAAATGCCAATCAGCCTACAACACATGCCTCTGGCCAATCGGCCTACAACGCATCCCCGAAGCACGGGGAGAACATGCAAACTCCGCTCATACAGGGCAGAGGTGGGATTCGAACCCCTAACCCCAGAAATGTGAGGCAAATGTGCTAACCACTAAGCCACCACCTTTCTTTTAGACAAAGAAAATGCCCATTTAACCACCCAAAACAACATGTTTACACGTTTTTTTTTTATAACGTTTTTCAACACAAGGACTTTAAAGACATTCTAAAGATTAATGCATAATTTACTTTCAGTGTGTAAAGTGTGTAACATTCAAAATACGTGCCCTTTCGAAATGACCTCATCAGTCAATATCACAATGTCAAAAAAGAAACCAAAAGGATTTCGAAAACTTATTGTTCTTCTTCCTGTGATTTTCAGTTGAATTCGGACGACGCAACTTCCTGTACATGTGGAACACCTTGTGGAATATTCTAGATATTTCATAGGGGTGAATGTGTTCAGGTTTCTGGTACAGGTTGAGTGAAATAAAAAATGGATCTTTTTTCTGAACATGTAATAGACATTGAAATAGGAAAAGGATGTTTCAAGCAAGGGATGTCGCACATTAATGTAAAACGAATCCGATTTGAAGCATTTTAATGATTGTACTGTATTTCGAGGTAAAGTGTAGTTATAGTGGGCTGTAGAGGTATTAGTAATATTTTATGATGTGAAATAAGGACTTCAGGACTTTGTCTTTGTCTTTTACTTCGACAGACCTGTACTGTATGCAAAGTAAATGTCATATCATATGGGACACAAACGGCACTTCAATCACGGGGATATGCTCATACTGAAATCAGCGTAGAGTAGAATGAAAAGCAGCCGAAATGTAGATCAGTAAATGAAAATCACAACTCCGGCGCTGAGAGAAAGAGGAAGCGATGGCAGTTCTCTAATAATAAACAGCGGCTGTAATATCTCAGTGCATTTGAACTCCTACACAAACCACTATCAGCGGAAACAGAGTAGCATTCAATATCACACACACACACACACACACACACACACACACACACACACACACTTCAAAACGGATATGGCACTTCAGAGGCATACAGTATATTACTGACCTGTGTCCAAACATGATACTGATAGACGTGTGGCTGATGTTTTTATGTCCTTCTTATGAGCTTCAGGATGAACGACCTTCAGCTCTGACCTTCACACTCTGGACGATCCGATGACTGACGTGAATCGCTATTAGGTTTAATCCTACAACTTTTATCATCAATTCAAGGTGACATGCATTGTTGAATTTGCTGTTGGTTTATTCCGGGTTTTTTGTATTTTTTTTTTTATTTATTTATTTTTTTTTTATCGTTTTTAAATTTCTGTTGCACTCTTTTACGTATGTAATGTAAGATTAGCATTTGGGTCAATACCGTTAACAGAGAGTGGAGCACTTTTAGCCACAATTCAGCATGCTAATCTAGCTAGCTACTAACATAGCTAATGTTAGTGATGGAGAGAATAGCTTAGCGTTTTTAGAGTTTTGCGTACTGTTAAAGGAATCTTTGAAAACATGACAAGACTCTGAAATGTACTGAAGTCCCGCTTGACAAATGAGAGCTAGTTTACTAGCTGTTAACTAGCCAGCTAGCAAACTAACTTAGCTAACGTTAGTCATAAACAGAATCGATCAGTTGGGTCTTTTTTTTTTTTGGTTGGTTGGTTTGTTTGTTTTTATAGTTTTGACTGTATTGATAAATACCTAATTGAAATTATGACGAGACTCAGATACTTAAGTCTCTTGTGATGATGTGAGAAACGGTGAACTGGTTAAAGGTAACACTGCCTCGCCTCTCAGGGCGCATTTACTAAGCCAACACGTTACTTGTACTAGTAAGAGTATTAGTTCTGTTTGCAGTGCTAGCATGATGAATGCTAACTGTGCGCAGGGTTTAGCCTCAGGCAGGGTGTTTCTGAGACCGGAGAATGTGGAGGTCTGGAAAGAGCAGAAGATTCTCGAGCTTACAGGATGTCGGCCTCGGCTTTCCGGAACAGTCAGTTTCTCCCACACTGGCGTCCCCCCAAGGAGGGCTAAGGAAGTGCTCCCTGAATGTGTGTGTGTGTGTGTGTGTGTGAGGGATGTATGGCAGTACTAGGCCTGGCCTCCCTAAGCTCCTGACCCACCAACTCAGAGGCATTTCCTCCCCATGCACAGATCGGCCATTTAGCATGGATGGACATGGACACACACACATACACACACACACACACACACACACACACACACACACTAAACATTTGTGCCAAATTGTACACGTATGAAAAAGTTTCTGGCCAAAACACAGATTTTTTCTATTACTTGAAAGAAAAAAAAAGAAAAAATAAGAATGATGTTCTGTTAAAATTTCCTTTTTATTCCCACTTTTGTCTTGCGTCCAGAACAACTTGCAGGAGTGTTAAATCATATCACGCTAGCGAAGAATGTGACAGAGAGACACAATTCTTTTTACAGCAACAAACATCATGGTGGCAGGACTGCATTTGAATTTTTTTATACAGTACTGTGCACATGCAAAGAAATGCTGTAGAGCAAAGATGCCTTCAAAATAACGAAATTAAATGTTTCTACATTAAAAAAAAACAAAAACACGGTAAATAGCAGTAAACAGTAGTAACATTTTTCTGTAACATTTCATTTTGTGCTAGAAAACTAATGTTTGGGAATCTAAAATGTTTTTTGTACTGACTTGATAATGTAGACGTCATCAAATGAAAAATCTATAACAAAGTTTGTACTAAAAAAAACTTTTGCACAGTACTGTATGTATATATATATATATATATATATATATATATATATATATATATATATATATATATATATATATATAAAATGCAAATTTGCTTTGATGAGGCGCAGCGCAAACAAACCAACATAAAGTAAATTCCTCAGTCCTATTAATGAGTAAGTCTTTCTTATTTATTAAAGAATGCCACTTCATGTGCCAACAATTACAATTTTTGCATTTAGTAGACAATGATGAGTTACATTAACATGTTACCGAGGAACCACAAAGCATGAACTCCTGTGTCCGTGTCAAAAAAAAAGGTAAAGTTACAGCTCTGGCTGTTACAAAGCACTGAAACTGGAGACTCCTTCCATAAAAGTTAAATAAACGTACGGTAAAACTTACAGAACTTACGACTCCTTACAGAAAAACTTCAACAATTTTTATGTGGATTGTTTGCCATACAAGTCCTTGTGTAAGTAAGTTGTTACTATAGAAACGATCGTGCGTTAGAAGGAGCGCATTAATATTCATAAAGATGAGTCTCCATAGCGTTTTTTGTTGTTGTTGTTGTTGTTGTTGTTTTTAACGCAATAACATTTTACAGCAAAATTTGACTGTAAATGTTTACAAAACTTTTGAAAACTCGTTGACGTTGTAAACAAATGTTAAACGTCATATATATGTCTACTGCTTTGGTTGGGGTCTTTTATTTTGGCGATGAGGTCTGGGTGAAATCAGATTTGCTGCGTCCAGGGTTGCCAGGGTCAAGTTTTTAACACCAAATAGGGATTTTAGCTGTAGAAGAAGAGGTCTACAGCTAAAATGGTTGGTGGTGTTTTTTGTGTTGAGTTTAAAAATGACTTAAAGATCTTGTTTGAAACCAAATAATTGAACGAACTCTAATCTAACACACAAAGAAGTGTAGCATCACCTCGTGATGGTGTAGGCTAGCGAGTTTCCTTTTTTCATAGACCATCAGAATGCTGGGTAGATGGTGGAAAACGCTGGAAAGTCTAGGAGAGGGAAAATTATGAAGGGGTATGAAAGAGGCGGTGCTAAAAAGGCGTATTGCGGATACCGCAAATTAGAAACGTGGGCGTGCCACGGTGACCTTTTTTAGTGCGCTTTTTCAGAATTTTGCTGACACCTGGCAACCGTAGCTGCGTCCACGAATAGCAAAGACGAAGATCTCAGGCACGAAAAGCACTTAAATTAGATTCATTTAAATGTTATTGAAATGCTGCCATTTGTTTCAAAACAGGTCCAAATATTAGTGCTTTTCTCTCACCTCCCCCCCCACCCCCACACATACACACACACACACACTCACACACTCACGCTGCTCGATATTAAGAAAGGGCCTCTCAGAGCACTCGAGGGCCATTGAACTGAGGGCTGTTGTGCCTGTCGGACTCCTGAGTGTAATGAATGGTTATTGGCTGCTAAATGACGAACAGGTGACAGGGCCAATGAGAAGACAGATGATGGTGTGCCATGGGTGTGATAATGGCTGGTGGCCGTAATTTCTCCCGCAACCCTCTGCTCCTGTGCTGCCAGGCCCTCATCAGGCACACAAAGAGGCTCTCTGTGTGCGAGTGTGTGCAAGAGCGTGTGTGTGTGTGTGTGTGTGTGTGTGTGTCTAAATGTGTGTGTGTGTGTGTGTGTGTTCACTTGTGCCCAGCTGCAGAGCTGCTGCTCTGCTCCATTTGCTGGCTGATGGGCTGAGTGGGAGCTGAGGCAAAAGTTCACACACGCACTCATGCACACACACACACACACACACACACACACACCTTTCTTGTTCTCTCCACAGGAGAAGGGGGGGGGTAAAAACATGACCTGTTTGACCCACACCTTCTCGTCCTACTTTTCCTCCTCACCCGAGCTGTTCCTCTCTTCCTTTAGGAGCATGATGGGATACTGTAGCTTCTCCAAAATGATGTTCCGAAAAAAAAAAAAAACACACAAAAAAAAAAAAAAACAACGCACTGTCTGTTTCCTATATAATTTTAATTGTGATTCATTTCTACACGGTGCACCACTTCGATGCGATCGTCCTGAGCATCGCCTTTGACGATGGCACACGCGTCCACCCCCTGCACACACAAACAGCGAGGAATTCATCCGTAATTTTCCTTGACTGAGCAAACAATACAGCCGCCTTAACGCTGTTGACATCTCTAAAGCCCATAAGTACAGTGTAATGGAGCTCTAAAGGCCGAGACCGCACAGAGCGAGCGTGCTGAAGGAAGGGGGGGGAAAAAAAAGAAAAGACCCCTAGATCCTCTTTGAGTTAGTTTAATGCTTCACACCTGCATCTAAACCTGCACATTCATAACAGAACCGCGTACACTAACAGAGCACAGGTTCAGTCTAAATCCCTCAGATCACTCCTGTTAGCGGCTTTCTTTAAGCACGCAACTTGCTGCTACTCCTGTGTACACTTTAGTTTATACTCCGTGTGTTTACATGGACAATAATAATAGGATCGTAATCTGAGCTTGGCTGTTAATGTAAGTGATGTTAAAGTAATATCAAAGCAAGGCCCTTATCAGTAATAGTAACAATACTCTACCACTAGTAAGCGCTTTATTATTATTATTTATTTATTTATTTATTTATTTTTAAACGGTTACATCTTGTCATCCTGTTCAAAAGTTTACACCCCCCCCCCCCTGGCTCTTAATGTATCGTGTTGCCTTCTTGAGAATCAGTGAACGTTTGCACCTTTTGTAATAGTGTATGATTGCCCTCAGTGTGAAACGATGGATCTCAAAATCATAGAGTCACTGTTGGGCTCAAATATGCAGAAGATGCTGGAAAAGCAAAGAATGTGCAGGACCTGGAGGATTTTTCTGAAGAACAGTGGGCGGTTTAACCGCTCAGGACAAACAAGGGACTCGTGAACAACTATCACAAAACATAAAAAACAGTCACTGATCATCCAGGTAACAACAACCAGTATTAAGAATCAAGGGTATGTAAACTTTTGAACTGGTTCATTTGTGTAAATTCAGTTATTATTATTATTAAATATCTCTTACATGAAATTATATTAAATAATTATTTAGTTTTTTTTTTTTTTTTTGAGGAATACAAAAGTTCTTAAAGTAAAAATCGTGAATGGACTAATATACTTTGCTTTCCATCACCGCATTATGTCAGTGAACTTGTTCTAATACGCTGTTGTTTCCATAGTAACAACTAATTCACATGGACTTCTATGACGGACACATAATCCAAGAAACAAGACCAAAAATAAACATGGTTTTTAATGCAATTTAACAATAACGACCTTTGAATACAATTAAAATGTTACTATATAACAAAGTAAAATGTATGGAAGTTTGTTATATAAGAAGGAATAGGTTTATGGAAGGAGTCTGCAGTGTCAGCATTTCGTAACAATCAAACATTTCTTTTCCAACACTATAAATTCTTTGCGGTTTCTGCTTATTTTCGTCTTATTAACTTCAAAAGAGAGAATTGAGCAGCTGGCGAGGGAACGACTGCTTATACGACTGTTGCTACGACGTTACAGTGTGTTAGTGAAGGGAAATTGTTGTTGTATAAGAGGAATAAAACACTTCAGGACATGCTTTTATAGGAAAACAATCAACAACTAGGAGGTGTGATGAAGCAGAGTTACTCCTACCACGATGAATTTGATTATTTTCCAATAACAGCATGACACTGAGTATTTTATGCCACACATATCTAACATCCTATTCACTCCGCTGACTTTGTTATGCATTTGCAACACATTTTATTTCAACGGTTGTTCAAAAATACCTGTTTGACGCCTGTAAAATCTGATCCCCTTTCTGGACAAACCCTGCTATTCTCCGATATCAACCTCTCTTATTTTTTTCCCAGCCTTCAGCTCACATTAACCCAACTACCTTCCTTCCCATGTCTGGGTGCTACTCCTGCACACTCATTAACCTAAAGTACCTCCTCCTGAACTCACTGGCAAGTTTGCGAGGCTAATCGTTAGCCAGCTTATTGCTATGACTAGCCACTATTTTCACACCTCCAACCCCAGATGGCCTGTCTCTCAAACTCTCCTCTCTCTCACACACACGCACATACACACCTGTCACCTTTTAGGGTCACAGGAAACCATAGTCGTAACACTTTATAGTGACTATATCTGTGCTGTCACTCTGAATTAGTCTGGTTACGGGGACAACATGTAGGCAGAGTTATTCTGGATATATAGAAGGAAAAAAATTAAAGGAAAAAATTGTGTTATGCTGGAGAAGAGTGGTTTCTTCCAGGATGAGGATGACTCCACCCCTCTTCATAGGGCATGAAGGCTCACTGAACGGTGGCTTATATATGTATCATGGCCTTCACACTCAAGCTGATTGGATACCAGTTGGAGATCTTGGAGTCATCAAAACACCAATTGAGGAAATTTTTTTTTGGAAGATTTTCAGTATAGTTCCAGAGACTCAATAGCAAGGAGCTGTGATGTTGGCTCATGATGCCCCATGTTCATTTTTCCTTTAATTTGTCACCAGTCTGTATAGTGAAAGCAATCGTACCTACTACTACCATTTTATTGTGGTACTTCATGACAACTATGGCTACTTCCAGGGTTACTCTAAATGATTCTTACATGATTATCTTACCAACTTGGGGCAAGGTGAATTAGTGGTTAGCACCTTTGCCTCGCACCTCCAGGGTCGGGGGTTCGCTTCCTGCCTCCGTCCTGTGTGTGTTGGAGTTTCCATGTTCTTTCATGTTTGGAGGTTTCCTCCGGGTACTCCGGTTTCCTCCCCCAGTCCAAAGACATGCATTGTATGCTGATTGGCATTTCCAAATTGTCCATAGTGTGTGAATGATGTGTGTGCGATTGGGTCCTGCAATGGGTTGGCACCCTGTCCAGGATGTCCCCTGCCTTATACCCCAAGTCCCCTGGGATAGGCTCCAGGCTCCCTGTGACCCTGTGTAGGATAAGCGGTACAGCAAATGGATGAATGGATCTCACCGACTCAGTTCTGTTCTAGTCGGCTAGAGGCTCCATAATTTTAGTGTAGCTAATCCAGGTTTTTGGGAGGTTGGAGAAAACCTGGGAACCTGAAAGAAACCCTCACGGAACCTGGGAAACTAAAACTAAAACTCCACACAGACAGTAACCCGAGCTCTGGACCTGTGACACAGCAGCCCTTCCCTTGTGCCACCCTTGCTTGTTTCATGTTCAACCATAATACTACCATGTCCAAACCAAGTCGGTATTTGGCACCCATCAATTCCACAGTGAATCACCGAGACATCTGAGACATTGTCAGATTTCCACAAATGGACAGAAACACTGTCTCAGGTTATCTCTTTCCTCTTTTCTGATGAAAAACCCTGCTTCTGTTGTAAAAGAATGTATGAGAACTGAAGAAGGAGGTATTTGGACAGCATCGCAGACAGTTTACAACCTTCTCCCAGATAGAGGGGCGTCCAGACCTGGGCCTCGGCCATCAGGCTACGCTTGATAACTTCAACGCTTCCCAAAAGCACTGTAACCTTAACAGTCAGTAGATCGTGGGATACAGCACTGCACGCTATCTACAGTACTGCTGTCTGTGATGCCTTGCCACTAAGTCACTATGTTCCATAGAAACTGCCCTAAACTATGACACATGTGCTGGTCATTATTAAGAATTTGCTTCATTATAGCAGCATTTTTGGGAAACGCCATCGCTTTAAGCAAGACTCGTCAAGTATTTGGTCTTATCTTGGGCCTTGTCTCTTGGACACCATTCAAAAAGCGTCCAGAGTTACAGCGTGAGAGTGTATGTTTATGTTTGTGTATGTGTGCATGGCTAGGAGGCATTAGACATTAGAAGCTTGTCGTTTCAGGCTATATATAGCATGCCAGGCCTCGTCCCCATGCCAGCATCAGTGGGTCCTGTTAAAAATCACAACTCCGACATGTCTACTGTGCTTTCTGTCCCAAGAGAGGGCTGTTAGGCGGAGTCTGGGAAACAGCACACACACACACACACACACACACACACACACACAGTCTGGCTGCCTAGAAATTTGTACCATGGGAATGATGGAGGGGGCGTTTTCATTCTTTCTTCCTTATTTTAGCCTTGATGACTGAGGCGCCCAGGACGTGACACAACAGACATGATTCTCTTAGTGGGCGAGACACACACACACACACACACACACACACAGAAACACACACTCATGCAAGAGAGAACTGGAGTGTAAACACCTCATTGACTTTCTAAATAAAGAAATTATATCCTACTTGTATAGCTTGTAGAGTGAAATTGAGAGACACTGACTTTTGCCACACTGACACACGGACACACGTACTCACACACACACACACACACACACACACACACACACACACACACACACACACACACACACACACACAGTAATTTTCTGTCCCCTGTCCTCAAAGAATCAGTCACCCATGCATAATCTTACTGACTCACCGGCACTGACTTCATATTCCAGAGTCTAGATCCGTATATAAACTCTGGCTGGGGAAAGGTTGATCATTCATACATACTGTTTGACATTATTTGACATTCCAGCTCCAATTCCAATATAAAGTCTTTCCACATGCAGCATAAAAAAAAAAAAAAAGGTTTACTGATTACTGCTTGGCTGAATGATGCAGTTTATCAAAAAAGAGAGAAATACAGTAGCTGAATAATGTCCTCCATGACAAGCGTGCGAGACACAAGCTAATGAGTAAATTAAGGGGAATTCTAGAGAGCCAATTCAGCTTTCTCTTCTTTGACATGGCTCCAAGTGTGTAAGACTGAAACTAACCCTACTCCAGAGGATATACTGGTTTCTTACTTTTTACACCACTGCACTTAAATTCTCCATGGTGGAGGGTTTTTTTTTTTTTTTTTTTTTTGAGGAGATGTTTATGTAGCATTAAGGAAGGAGTCTCCAATGTCAGTGCTTTGTAATAGTCAGACAAAGACATTTTCAGGACAGAGGAGTTTACGCTTTGAGGTTTCTCTGTAACAGGACATGCAGCACTCAAAACTAACTCGTTTTGAGGATGTACAGCATTTAATATAACTATAAATGGATAAAAAGTACAATATTGCAAATTACTGTGTTATAAGAGGAATAAAACACTTCGGGATGTACTGTTATCGGAAAATCATAACTGCGGTTCCTATAACAGCATGCCTCAAGGTGGCTTATTGCTTACATACTGTATGAAGTGTCATTATCATCACCACACTCATCTATTTCTCTCTCTCTCTTTTTTTTTTTTTTTTCCAAAAAGACTTGCGTCAGCAGCGTACTATCGGTTAAATCTGCTCCTTGTTTGCATGTGAGCGAACACCATTCTGACACAAAGAACAAAAGGATATCGCATTTTCCTATCAGCTGTTTAGAATAAAGCATGAACGACCATGAGCAGCCCGACCTCACCTGGGGGCTGACGCACGTTTGCCATCATCTGATAACAAACAAATATGCTCAGATGAGATTTCCGAACCTATTATAAGCTTGTTATAAGAGCAATGAAGTGGCGTGATGGATGGATGGATGCACTGGAAAGCCATGTATAAAACAGTCCCTTTAACTAAAAGGTTGACTGATTCTGAACTTTCATTTATCCATCGTACAGTAAGTAACACTTTATCCTTGTCAGGGTCACAGCGGATACAAAGTCTATCCCGGGAACACTGGTCTTGAGGTGGGAATGCACCCTGGATTGGACACCACATTCATCAACGTTGCACCATGCACACACACACACACACTCATTCACACCTAGGGGCAATTTAGCATAGCCACCTACAGCATGAGGAAAGTGGAGAACCCCGAAGGAAACGCACAAGGACATGGAGAGAACGTGCAAATCTTCTCAAACTGAACGCTACCCACTACCCCACTGTACTGCTTAGACATTGTTCTATTTGCATGTGATCCTCATTTGCTGGGGGATGCCCCTAGATCTTCCAGACTGCCATATTGGGCTGCTTCAGCAAGCACGACTCCCAACAGGATTTCTGCAGATCTGGAACAATTTGCAAGACACAATACTTAAGGTTTAGCTTTATGACTTCCAAATAAAGTCCAACTCCAATCGTATCAATTCCTCATGGGATCAGCAGAACCTCTAGACATGACTAGCCAAAACTCAGAGCTAGTCATAAAGTGAAGCTGTCCATTGTGTTTCTATTAAATGTGGCATATACATGCTTCTCTACATAACCCTTAGCAACAGCAATCTGCAACATTCAACTTAGCTTTTATGCGATTAATTTTTTCTATTGCGAGTCACCAGCGGTGAGAAATGGTCCAAGAATTAATAAGGAATGACAGTAAAAAGGGGAAATGTCTCTTTCTGGGCAGCTAGCATGATTGAAGAGGGTCTGGAGAGGAAGAAATCTGAGGGAGAATTTCAGCTTGAAAAATGACCTGCTTGTCCCGAGCTGACGGGAATATCCATCCGGCGTGTTTGCACCCATTCGGCACCGCAACATGTACAAGCAATGAGCGTAGGAGGGGCAAAAATAGGGAGAACATGGAATGGACCAGAGGGGGGGAAAAAAGTCTGCTTTCCTACTCACGGGTGCATGTGTTGGTCGTGACCGTATAAAGACAAACGATGCCACTGAGACACAGCAGAGAGGGAGCTTGGGGTTCAAGGGGAAACAAGAGCCTTTTTGGGGACTTTACGTATACACACTGTTTCGTTTCTTAAAAATAATAATTGCTTTATTTAGGAAAACCCGGTTACAAATAGCCACCATAACAACCAGATATGGATTCTTGGGCTATGCGTATTTGAGGCTACAGTATGAATAAAACCAGAAGACTTATGACACAGAGGAAGTGAGGTATTTCAGACAGAGTGGCTCTGTTTGGGCTTCAGATGGAGAGAGGCAGGAGACAGTGCATGTAATGGGCAGAGAGACAAAGTTAACTTAATATGCTCCGTGAATTATGTACAGAAACTATGACACACTTGAAACTTTGAGACTCTTGCTAACGAGGTTTTACCTTGTAAAATACATATTAAACTGAACCATTTTGGGTTGTATGTCAATCCAGTAAATTAATCTACCTTCTCGAACACTAACCCTCTGTTCTTTTGCTAAATTATAAAAGAAAATAAGGATATATTCTGTACTCCAAACATCGGACTCTTCGTGAAAGAGCCAGTTTTAAGTCATGAGGCGAAGAGTACATGAACCATCCACGTCTACCCTCATCATTTGGACTGGATTTAGAGCCATTTAGAGAAAAAGGAGACTTGTTTAGAAAGGCAAAATGTTTATTTCTTCTAATTTGAAGACTAAAACTAGTAAAACCTGAAACTGAAATCAAGCTATTGAAACCTGATCTCATGAAAAATCTGTATGAATTCAAACAAGTGAACATGATATGGTTGGATTTTTATCAAATTCCAATTCCATCCAGTTAGTATGGTAGTGCTGCTGCCTCACAGCTCCAGGGTTCGATCCCGAGCTCAGGTTATGGTCTGTGCAGAGTTTCTTATGTTCTCCCCATAAGTTTCCTCCTGGTTCCCCAGATTCCTCCCACTGTTCAAAAACACAACAGTAGATGGATTGGTTACACTAAATTGCCTCTAGGTGTGAATATCTGTGTGGTGTCCTGTGATGGATTGAGGTCCAATCCAGGGTGTATTCCCACTGAACATCCAGTGTTCAAGGGATAGGCTCTGCATCCACCGTGGCTTAAAGTGCTTAAAGATGAAGATGATTGAAGAAATAAAGTCGTACAAAAATGTATGAATGTCAGTTCTGCCTCTAGGCCTAACCTTAACCTTGGTAAAGCTCTGGAATTTCATGCAATCAAATAGTGTTCTCTGGAAAGCCCCAATGAAGCTGTTTCTGCATTTCTGGAGTATCTGCCTCTTACTACTGTTTATTTACAAAACCCTAATCCCTCTTCAAACCTCTCAAAGCTGTCAGTGCTTTTTACTGTACACTGAGGGCATCTGATGCATTCTACAGAAGTGAAGAACTGTGTAAATGCGATCGCTTTCTCTCGGGGTCACATGAGCTAATTCCTCTGGCCCTGAGGAAGACCTGCTCCCACCCTGGTTGTAGCTCACTACAGTCAGTGGACAATCTACTGAAAATACACAACATGCCATAATTTTAGTTCCTTTCCAAAGGACAGTATAGT
The DNA here is from genome assembly GCA_023630585.1 of Cranoglanis bouderius. Classification (NCBI taxonomy): domain Eukaryota; kingdom Metazoa; phylum Chordata; class Actinopteri; order Siluriformes; family Cranoglanididae; genus Cranoglanis; species Cranoglanis bouderius. The sequence goes on from CM042568.1 coordinate 4,561,195, forward strand.
ACGATAGTAACATGAAGATGATCCCACATTTTGTTGTGATTTTGTAGGGAAGTGGTGTGGTCCTTTGGGTTACTGAGTAGAAGGTTGTGAGTTCAAATCCCACCACCATCACCAATGTCAGGTCCTTGAGCAAGGTCCTTAACCATCAACTACTCAGTTGAATTAAGTCGCTTTGGATAAAAGCATCAGCTAAAAGAGAAACATGTAAGAGTTAATGAATTTGGTTCCCAATCTTGGCCAAGTGTTAAGAGTAGCAAACAGGAACATATGGGTTGAGCTAGTAATTGTTCAGGCCAGTGATTGGTCGAATTCAGTCATCACAGAATCGTCATCATTCAAAACTTAAACAACTCACATTTTGGATGGAAAGAAAGCATTTCGAATGGACTTTATGGTGCAGCAATCTTTATTAGCAGCATCTGCTAACATTTCGATTTATTACAATTCATTCATTCGTTCATCTCATTACCATTCAGTAGATCTGGAACCTATTCTGGGAACATTGGGTGCAAGGCAGGATACACCCTAGATGGGACTCCATGCCCACACTTATTCACACCTAGGGGCAATTTAAAGTCACCAGTCCACCTACTACATGTTTTTTGGAGTTGGGAGGACACTGGAGAACCTGGAAGAAACCCATGTGGACATTATGAAAAACATGCGAAACTCCACACAGATAGTAACCTGAGCTCAGGACAGAACCCTGGAGCTTGAGGTGGCAGCGATACTTGATGTACCACCATGGAAAACCCAACATAATTCTGTTAATTGCTTGTTAGTGTTGTTAGTGTAATTATGTCACCAACCCAAAACATCCAAAGAACAAATACTTTGATGGGTGTCATTATGTGACAGGAAACTCAATAAGGGTACAGATAGTTTCAGATAGTAAGCATACCGTGTGATGTAAAGACTTTATTTGTGATAGAAAAAAGGAAAAACATAGATAGAAATCAGCTGAAGGGGAAGCAGGAGCTATATAAAAATAGTCAAATCTAGAATCCTTAAGCGTACTTAAGGTGTTCCTCTGGGGGAAACACTTATTATAAGACTATAGTTAGTACAGATTGCAGCATGGGAAAATATATATCTGTACCTTCCTCTGGGCTGATGGAGCAGTGATGAAGGAGGAGACCTGAAACAGCACATGCACACACATATACAGTGTGTATATATATATATATATATATATATATATATATATATATATATATATATATATATATATATATATATATATATATATATATATATATATATATATATTACCCAGGGGCCTAGTCTGGGGCCCTGCCTTTTAGGACCACCAGAAAAGCCCATCACCAAGGACAGACACTGTGTTTTAGGAGCTGTTGAGAAATAAGTCATAAATAATCACATAAATGCGTACATGTCGAGTTTTGAGCCTTTGCGTCTGTGTAACATGGAGAACGCACTTCTCTTTCTTCCTTTCTGTTTCCCTCCCCATATTCCGCTTTATTTTTTCTCCCTCTCCCTCTTTGGGAGTCTCAGGGGGCCTGTGCTGGCCGGCGAGTTTCTCAGGAATGTTTGTCTCTCCTTGCGCTTCTCTCAAGGGGAACGTTGGTAGGGGTCAGCGCCACCCCCCCACCACCCCCCTTCATCCCCTGTGGCTATCAGTTAACTCAGTTAGCATGAGATAACCTCCCCCCCACGAACACCCCCCCTCCCTCCCCCACCCCACAAACACACACACACACACACACACACACACACACACACACACACACACAAAAAACACATGTAGAGACTACAGTCACAGATCATGGATGAATAGTATTATAGGATATTTTTGTAACTGTGTCAAGTGAGTTTTTTTAGTTAATACATGAGTTAATGCTTTATTTATTAATTTTTGTATTTTTTTTTTTCTTCACTGTGATTTCTTGTTTTGCTTTTATGTATGTATGTATGTATGTATGTATTTATTTATTTATTATTATTATTATTATTATTATTATTATTATTATTATTATTATTATTATTATTATTCATTTATGATGATTCAATAAATGATTTGTTGTTTTTTTCCGTGTGTGATTTATTACATTTTTCTCATTTTTCACACGTTCACATTACTCATTACGTTCACTTGATTTCGCTGTGAAATTCAGAGAATGAAATCATGTTTTTTTTCACGTGTGATTACATATTACTGGACACACGTGTAAAGTATGTGATTTGACTTGCTCATTAGGAATCTAAATCCTATATATTTTTTGAAAGCTGCTTTGTGACAATGTCTTTACAAATAAGACTGAATGGAATTTAATTGAAGTCTAATTTTTGCTACTAGCCAGCGATGCTAAATCAGTGCAGCAGTTGTTACATTCTCACATGGCCCATTTCTCTGGGCGTCACTGTTGTCCATTTGCTGCCTATTATTTTTACCAATAGCTGCAGATACGCATCGAGCCTTTCGGCCTGTTCTCCATTCGCCGCTTAATTGACTCCATTCGGACTGAACCGTGCAGCCCTGAACAATGAGAGGAAATGGCTTCCGTCGGGCAGCCGGTGGACGCCGGGGGCCGTGGGGAACGCTTTATATGTCACCACCATCTTAGAAAGCACTCAGAAACATGCGAAACACCATCTCCCATGAACGGGGCCTCTGCGTTGCAGCGGGAGCCGAGACCTGACAATATCGCGTTACTCAATAACGGCGTGTTGTCAAATAAACAGAAACCTTGGCACTGCTTAACTATGTCATGTGGGAAGAACAAGAGGAAGGCTTTATGTGAAAAAAAAAAGCTTTCAGTGTCCTGTTATACACTCTCAGAAAAAAAGGGTATCTTTCCTTGTGTGTGGAGTGGTCCTTTTATCTTTTATACCTTTAACATGTATCGTTCACCTGGAAATGCAGATATAGTGTAACTAAAGTATGCACTACATGCACCTTTCTAGATAAAATATATGTTTATTGTGCTTTGTGTGATCTAGTTAACTTTCCTACTCCCTAGTTCTTGTTCTCTCTCTCTCTCGCTCTCTCTCTCTCTCTCTCTCTCTCTCTCTCTCTCTCTCTTTCTCTCTCACTCTCTTTGCCATCCTGTCTGAGATTTAGTGTTCCTGTCGTTCTCCTCCCCTGACAAAAGCCGTCCATCAGCTCGGGCCAGTTTGCAGCCGAGGAATTCTGCCCCGGCGACAAATCCACTTTTTTTTTACTGCTCTCGCAGTCAGGATCCAGTCCGAGAGAGAGGTGAGGTCCAAGGGTTAAGGTTTTGCGTCATGGATGGCCGAGTTTCAGCCGTGTGGAAATTAAAAATATAAAAATATTGGGCAAACTAGGAGTTCAGTTCCCGCCTCGCCGGGTTTCTAACACAGCTTGCACCACTTATAAATAAAATTATATTCAACACTGCTACAATAATGTAAAATCACACCCATTTCACTTTTGTGTTATGTGAGTAATCTGTGATTAAATGTGAGAAAATCATTTGTGTGAAAAGAATCGACATGTAAAAGGAGATCAATCATGTGACAAGAAATACATGAATCTTGTGAAGGAATGAGATGTGAAAAAAATGAATCATGTGGAAAGATTCACGAGTGGAAAAGAAATGAATCGCATAAAAAGAATCACGGGAAAATAAATGAATCGTGTGAAAAGAATCACCTGCAAAAATAAATGAATCATGTGAAACGAAATGAATCATTTGAAAAGAATCACATAGTGAAATAAATGAATGTTGTGAATAGAATCAAATGCAAAAATAAATTAATCATGTGAAAGGAAATGAATCATGTGGAAAGAATCATGTGAAAAAAAAAAATTAATCCTGTGAAAAGAAATGAATCAAGTAAAAAAGAATCACATGTGGAAAGAGATTAATCTTGTGGGGAAAAAAAATCACTTGTGCAAAGAAATGAATCGTGTGAAAAAGAATCACATGTAAAAGTAAATGGATGAGGTGAAAAAGAATCACATGCAAAACGAATCACATGCAAAAATAAATGAATCGTGTGGATGGAATCACATGTAAAAAATAAATGAATCATGTGGAAAAATCACATAAAAATAAATGAATCATGTGAAAAAGAACTACATGCAAAAAGAATTACCTAAAAATAAATGAATCGTGGAAAGAATCACATGTAAAAATAAATGAATCATGTGGAAAGAATCACGTGTAAAAATAAATAAATTATGAAAAAGAATTCCGTAAAAATAAACGAATCGTGTGAAAAAGAATTACATGCAAATATAAATGAATCATGTGGAAAGAATCACATGTAAAAATAAATAAATTGCGAAAAAGAATCACATGCAAAAATAAATTATTCACACATGAAAAGAAATGAAAAAATGAATCATGTGAAGAATCAAAGAATCTTCTGTAATATTATTACAGACAACCGACAATAACATGTTAGGGTTAATGTTTTGGGAACGTTTCTAACTGTTATATAAAAACATTATCAAAACACAGACATGGTTTGAACATTGCCAGGACGGTAACGTTAAGAAAACCTTCTGCAAACCTTTACATTCTTTAGATCGACAGCGATGTTCTCAATAAAGTTGACGGCGATCACCTTCTGACACGGAGCTCCTGTGATCTCGCTGTGATCAAGCATTCTGTTTATTAGGGAGAATTCAAGGAATGCCTTCTTCTTCTTCTTCTTCTTTGGGCTCAGAATTAGAAACACACAGACTCGGCATGCCTCGAGGCGTCTTCATCCTTTCAGGCCACTCTGCGGCCAAGATTTCAGCCCGAAGTCCCTAAACCGAGGCCTTGACCCCGAGCAGACGCTTCGCTGCTTCATTCATGCGCCGTGTTATGTGTTTGATGCGTGCATGTATGTGTTTAGTTAGCCGTTCCACGCTGACTCGTAGGGGTCGTGACCTTTTGCGTCTCTCCCACACAACAGTTAGTGTTCCCCGCATGCACACCTCATAGCCGCAGCTCTGCCTGGGGGGCCGCTTGAACCGAAGACCCAATTTCAGTCTCTTCTGTGGGAGACGTGGGGGAGAGGAAGAGCCTGGGAAGACAGAAAAGTTGGCCTTAGGAAAGGAAATATGGGGATTACCAGTCAGCCAGGGGGGAGACACATCACCCCCACACAGGATGAGACAAAAAAAGGACAAAAATACAACAAAGAGTGTGAACGGTAGGGTTTAAAAACAACGACTTGCATCAAAATATGGGATTTCATTCATTTCAGCATCAAAACAAGATGAATGTAGGGGAAAAGTCCTTGCTCTATGAGTTTATTTCATATTTCCTGTATGAACTAAGCTGTATTGGGGCTTTTTTTTTTTTTGCTAAAGAAACACACACAGACACACACATACTTTCTTATTATCCTTATGAAGACCTTCCATTTACAATAATTAATGCTACTAATTAATACTATTGATTAAGTTAATGCAAAGTAAGTAGTTCAATCCAAAAGAGGAAGTCTTTTCACAATAAAACCTGCAGTTCAAAAACATTTACAATAAGTAAATAAAAGTAGTAAAATAAACTGTTTGCCTTGCGGGGACCAACCAAATGTCTCCACAAAGTCAAAACTATCAGATATTCCCATCCTTGTGGGGACACGTGGTCCTCACCAAGATATGAACCCCCCATAATGCTAATAATTAAATGATTGCAAAGTAAGTAATTAGTTAAACCTAAAAAAAAAGGAAGCATTTTACAATAAAATCTGCAGCTTTTGTGAGAATACATATATAATAAGTAAAAGAAAATAATAAAATACACTGTTTTCCTTGTGGGTGCCGGCCGAATGTCCGCAAAGTATCAGATATTCCCATCCTTGTGGGGACATCTGGTCCTCACCAAGATATAAAAAACATTCCTTCCTACATATGAACAGACACTTTGACTTACTATCCTTGTAAGGACCTTCCATTGATGTAATTATTATTGCAGCTAATTAATGCATCTAAATCTAACCCCGATCTTAACCTCAGTAACCAATTATTTAAAAGAAAGCTAAGAAAAAAAAAAAAAAGGACCAGCCAAATGTCCCCACAAGGTCAGATATTCCTATACTTGTAGGGACATTCGGTCCTCACCAAGATATAAAAACACGCCTACGCACAACTCTCTTGCTTACAGTATTATTTGCTATTTCCGCACTGCGGCAGCAAAAAAAGCAAAGCATTCATACTTCGGCCCCCTCGCTCGCTGCGACCGTACCCCACCGTCACAGCTCCGTTTCATAAGAACCATTTATTGCCAGTCTCCCAAATGAAACTGCATCCTTCGGAGGGATATTACTCACATGCCCCGAGCCTGCCAAGTCCAGTTCCATGCACCATTACGGTATTTAAAGGCAGCCATTCATATTCGTGCTCCTTTCCTACTTTTCCTTTTCCTTTCCTTACTTTGTGTCTTATTTTTTCCCTTCGCATTGGTCCTCTAAAAATAAAAAAAAAAAGAACGTATTCACTAAAAGCCGGTTCACGAAGCAGCCGTCGTGTCCGGCAGAGCTCGCTTGCTGTGCTGTGCTGTGTTTGTGTGAGATTTGGAGAGAAAAAAAAAAAAAAAATATATATATATCAAACTCAGCGTGTGACAATGTTCACGTCTGAAAAACTAACAGAGTTTGTTTGGGGACGAAAGTTTTCACAACTCAGCTTTTGAAGGGAACAAAAACGCGGGGGGGGGGGGGGGGGATAGCTGTATTTTATGTATATAAGTATTTCAGTAGAATTCCAAGTTGATTCCAAGTAAAATGTGGGTGGAGCCATATTATACGTAAGGTTTCATTTTTTGGAACCCGCTACTGCTGTTAACAAGCATCTTAAAATGGGTCATTTTGGATTTTTGTGGAACCGAGTGTAATCGGAGGTCGTAGGAATTTCATAAGGCGGTCAAAAGAAGTATCCCGTTATCGTTATGCAGTATTGCGTTATACTGTACACCCCTGTATATGTATGATTACAATAAAGTTGAACTGAAAAGCATTTAAATGATCGGAATTGTGTGAAGGAGTGAGAGGCCAGGCTGGGACTGATTTCTTTCTAGCCCAGTGATAAAACCACTAAAACCTTATTGCTTTTATAAAATGGCGACAAAAACAATATCATAAACGCCACTGTTCGATAAGTTATTTAATTTATCATACTATATACTATTCATCATACTATTAACAGTAAGCTTTGGTTGCTAAGCAACACAACAGGCAAATATTTGGGTATTTTATAGCAGAACAGCGGCGTAAAGGTGCGTTAATCAGTCCGTACAGGATTTCGTGGAGGTTTTTTTTTTTTTTTTTTTTTTTGGGATTGTTGCGGCCAAAAATGCTTGATTTTGAAATTTGAGATGCAAGTTTTTTGTGTTTATTATTTGAATTGGCGAAACTGCAGTCGCACGAAATTGTTCTGCACGCTCTTTCACAGTGATGTTTGTCGGTAAACGAGACCTTTCAGCTGTACTCATGTTCGACGCACGTGAATCGAAGAGGGCTTTAGCTGAACGCGCGTCGTGTTGACGTCACATGACGCGTCTCGGCCCAAATCAGCAAAAGATCTGTGGTAATTTAAAAAAACTTGCAAGCTCCTCTGAATATTGTGGAGTTTTCTTGATTTGCCTTGTTTCTGCGATCGCAAAATCCTGGGGGGACTGATTAGGTAAGATTAATCTTTATTTTTTTTTTTTTTCAAGATTAGGTCTCTAAGGGTTAGGTGGGATCGGCATTTGAATTATTCCTGCCCATGTTCATGATGCATCCCTTCCCATCCCCCCTAGGATCTATGGTGGCCTGTACAGTAGAGTGTCTACAAAATGATTGACAGGAGGCACATCCAAACACAAACAAGCATTCCAGACCAGAAGTCCTTCTTCCAAATAGATTTTCTCAGTGACTTTATACACGTTTGCTAAAGCCATGACTTAATCCATTGATTGATTTTTATTTATTTATTTATTTATTTATTTATTTATTTTTTATCATGTTCTGCATACCTTCCAGGTTATCTGTACAAGTAAGGAATTAAAAAAATAATAATAATAAATTGACTATTGCACCTTTAAGTGTTGTGATGCGTATTTTGCCCACAATCCCCTCCCCCACTATCTGTCGGTCACATTAGCTACATAGTCAGCTAGCTACAAAACAACGTTAACTTGTTGCACTGAACAAATCAAATCTGTTCTTCTTTATCAGCTTGCAGTTATTACAACGACTGCGAATGTAATAGTTAGCTGGCTTGCATTAGCCTACATGAGGTTCACCAGTTTTCTGAAAGAAACTGGTTTAGAAGTCCCTCTTTTTGTTCTCTCTCTCTCTGTCTCTCTGTCTCTCTCTCTCTCTCTCTCTCTCTCTCTCTCTCTCTCTCTCGTCAAGTTTCTTGTCTTAAATCCAGGTTTTTGATTTAGGATTAGCATCTAGCCACTAGCTAGTTTCTAATCTATAGAATATAATTATAGATAATATAGGGCTGAATAGGTCCAGATAGGACCAAACCACTTTAGCTTTTGCAGGGGGGATCACTAAAGGAAACAACAGACTGGTAAGCAGAACTTACCATGTAAGTACTGTCTCGTTTTATTACAAATATCATCATATATAATGTGTTGCTATAATAATAATAATAATAATAATAATAATAATAATAATAATAATAATAATAATGACAGTATCAATTACATTCCTTTGTCTCTTTACATTATCCTTTATCCTGTGGGTGTGCAGACGTTTGCCCCCCTGTAAGTCGGTCATATGAGCCGACTGTATGAAAACTCATGAATGGTTACAGTTTGTCCAAGTGACGTTAGCGCTTGTAGCTTTTTTTTTATTATTATTTCTTTTTTTTTACCACTACATTGATTTAAATCCAGTCAGGTTGCCCCTGGTCATTAAAATTAGCTCACTGTTTGCTTGAGAGACGTGTCTACATTTTAAAGTCGCAGTTAAAGTTCGGCGAAACAGCTAGGGAAATTCCAGCGGTAGCAGCGCGTTTATTAAGAGTGTGTCCAACTCGCAACTTTAACGCTCGACCTCTGTGCCGCTGTAGTGGCTACGCTAAATCCCGAGTGATGTTAAAAAGTCATAACGGACTACAGTAACCAGAAACACTCAATGCTACTATGACTAGCAAATGATGCATGTAAGCTAACGCTGCTAGCGTAAAAAAAACGAGTCCCGGGTCTGTAGGGTTCCGCCCGTGTGTCCCAGCAGAGCAGCGTGGCGCTAACAGCTGGCCACATCTGATTGTGTGTCAGGGAAAGGGCTGTGTAAGCAACAGGAAATCAGCGCTCAGGTAATCTAGCAGGAAGCTCCTGACTCCGGCCGTGCCGCAGACCTGCTTTTCATTTGCATGGCAGCTCTCGTCGCACAGAACGGAGAGCAGAGAACGGTACACAAACACGCCTGTCCTTTTGGCAAGGTTCTAGGTCACTAATGACACCGTTACACAACCACCGAGCCAGCTGTGATCATAAACGTGTGAATCGTTTGTACATTTCTTTAGAAAAAAACAGGTTGAAGCTAATACTAGTTTTATCTACCTTGGAGGTTTTAGATCAAATTGGCCTCTTTTGTACGATTCGTTAGAATAACAGGTCGAATCTAGAACCCTTATATGTTCTAATTCTTTTGGATTTAATCGAAGGTTCAAATTATATCTACCTTAAGTGTTCTAGATATAATTAGACTCTTTTCGACACCTGTAGCAAAAAACAGGTCAAATCTAGAACGCTTAAAAGTTGCAGATATAATTTGACTCTTTTTCACACATTTAGAATAAAAAACAGGTAAAATCTAGAACCCTTAAACTATTCCAGATATAAATTGACTCCTTTTCACGCATTTAGAATAAAAAAACAGGTCAAATCTAGAACCTTTAAACGTTCCAAATATAATTTGACTCTTTTGCACGCATTTAGAATAAAAAACAGGTCAAATCTAGAACCCTTATATGTTCTAATTCTTTTGGACTTACTACCTTAAGTGTTCTAGATATAATTAAACTCTTTTAGACACCTGTAGCAAAAAAACAGGTCAAATCTAGAACCCTTAAACTATTCCAGATGTAAATTGACTCCTTTTCACGCATTTAGACTAAAAAACAGGTCAAATCTAGAACCCTTATATGTTCTAATTCTTTTGGACTTACTACCTTAAGTGTTCTAGATATAATTAGACTCTTTTCGACACCTGTAGCAAAAAAACAGGTCAAATCTAGAACCCTTAAACTATTCCAGATATAAATTGACTCCTTTTCACGCATTTAGAATAAAAAACAGGTCAAATCTAGAACCTTTAAACATTCCAGATATAAATTGACTCTTTTGCACGCATTTAGAATAAAAAACAGGTCAAATCTAGAACCTTTAACTGTTCCAGATATAATTTGACTCTTTTGCACGCATTTAGAATAAAAAACAGGTCAAATCTAGAACCTTTAAACATTCCAGATATAAATTGACTCTTTTGCACGCATTTAGAATAAAAAACAGGTCAAATCTAGAACCCTTATATGTTCTAATTCTTTTGGACTTACTACCTTAAGTGTTCTAGATATAATTAGACTCTTTTCGACACCTGTAGCAAAAAAACAGGTCAAATCTAGAATCCTTAAACTATTCCAGATGTAAATTGACTCCTTTTCACGCATTTAGAATAAAAAACAGGTCAAATCTAGAACCCTTAAACTATTCCAGATGTAAATTGACTCCTTTTCACGCATTTAGAATAAAAAACAGGTCAAATCTAGAACCCTTAAACTATTCCAGATGTAAATTGACTCCTTTTCACGCATTTAGAATAAAAAACAGGTCAAATCTAGAACCCTTAAACGTTCCAGATATAATTTGACTCTTTTGTACACTTTTAGAATAAAAAATGGGTTAAATCGAGAACCTAGATAGAATTGAACTCTAATCTAATACACATTTATACATACAGTATAATTTGTCTCTTTTGAACACTTTTAGAAAAGTATGTTAAATCTAGAACCCTTAAGTGATCTAGAAAAAACTTGAGATAAAACTGAAAACCCTTAAGTGTAATTTAACAACAACAACAGGCTAAATATAGAAGCCATAAGTGTTCTGGAAGTAATTTAATTATTTGGTGCACTTTTAGAAAAAAACGTCTAAATCTAGAACCCTTAAGTGTTCTAGAGTTATTTTGATGCATTTGTACATTAAACAAAAAATGTTGAATCTAGAACCTTAATTTTTTTCACATTTTGTCTCTCTTGGGGAATACAGTGTTCTATGTCAGACAGGGGTCCAAGTAGAACCCTGTTGGAAAACTGTTAGGAAGCAAAGAACCCTTCTAGAACCCATTTTCTCTAACAGTGCACAGTTATTTATTTATTTATTTATTTATTTTGATTTTAACATAATTAATTGCATTTTGTGACTTTTTGTTTGTTTGTTTGTTTGTTTTTCATTTTACAGAATGATCATGTGACATGTTTCAGTATTTTCTTTGGGTCATTTTCCCCCCACAACACAAAGTACTAAAACTTTTGGCACCCTACACACAAGAACTGTGCTTTTTCCATTGGCCATGAGTTCCAAAGGTTCCAGTTATGTGATGTTTAGTACCTGCTCGACACCCACCAGAACAAATGTTGTGTAAAACTAGAACATATTTCTGACTAGGAAAAAAAAAAAAAAAAAAAAGTCTCTTCAACTTGGAATTTTTTACTTGGGAAGTCAGAATGGTTCCCTGAACCCCAAGTTCAGCATATGACATCATATCATCATGTCTGCTCACACCATAGAGCACCACCGCTGCTTTGCTCTTGCCGTCGGTGTGTGAAAGAGCCCCGGGGGCCTTTCTCCTGGAACACGGCATGTTTTCAGGGTGGTGGGAGGAGTTTAGAAGGGTTTTACCCGGCCCCCGGACAACCCACAGGGGTCACGAGGTCAAACGCAAAAGTGACAATGTGGATAATTGGCGGCTAAAGATAATGGCCTGCTGATTGAGATCAATTACTTTCTATAGACGGAGAGGGAAAAACAGTGAGCTGAACTCTGACCCCACAAGATGTCTACTGCTGAGGAACAGTGAGGCATGACGGAGAGGGAGCTCGCTCACACACACACACACACACACACACACACACACACACACACACACCCACACACACTTGAGCACCAATAGCCCCGTTGTATATGAAAATAAGTCATCATGAAACACAGAGCACTTCAGACACATACAAAAGAGATGACACACTACTTATCTTGCTCTTAAGGGTTCTAGATACAATTTGTACACTTTTAGGAAACAAGTTTTAATCTAGAACACTTAAGGTTTTTAGATGTACGCTGACCATCTTGTACACTTCTTTAGAAAAGCAGGTTACATCGAGAAGTTTTTTTTTTTTTTTTAGATGTAATATGAATGTTTTGTACTTTAAAAAAATCATTTATAAACCTTAAATGTTCTAGATATAAGTTGACTTGTTTACACTTCTTCAGAAAAGTAAGCTAAATCTAGAAACCTTAAAGGTTCTAGATGAAATTTGACTGCTTTGCAATTTATATAAAACATATGTTAAATCTAGAAAGCTTAGGTTCACTCTAGAACCCTTGAGTGTTCCACACATTATTTAGCTCTTTTATATACTTTTACAAAAAACAGGTTCAAATCTAGAACCTTGTTTTTTTCCTAGATAAAATTGGACTTTTGTATACTTCTTCAAACAATATAAGCTAAATCTAGAACCTTTAAGGGTTCCATGTACAATTTGACTAACTTTAACAGTTTATATATATATATATATATATATATATATATATATATATATAAAAACCCCCACAAAAAAAACAAAAGTTAAATCCAGAACCCTTAAGTGTTCTAGATAAAATAACACTGTTCTGTACATTTTTATAAATTTAATCTAGAATGCTTAGGTTTGATCTAGAACCCTTGAGTGTTCTAGATATAATTTGAAACTTGTATCCACTTTTATAAAAAACAGGTTCAATCTAGAACCTTGAATTGATTCCCTTCAACACTTTTATAAAGAAAAAAAATAAATAAATTAAATCTAAAACCTTAAAGAGTTCTAAATATAATTTGACTCGTTTGTATGTCTTTAGAAAAAAAGAAGAAGAAGAAAAAAAAAAGAAAAACATGATACATCTAGAGCCCTTAAGTGTTCCTGGTATAATTTGACTCAACTGCACACTTTTTTTTTTAGAAAAATACATGTTAAATCTAGAACCTGTAAGTGTTTTACACATAATTTGACTCTATTTTATACTTGTAGAAAAATAGGTGCAATCTAGAACCTTAAGAGCTCTTCAGTTTATCCTTGTGCTGAGGGACTTTTTCTCCCTTAGAGGGTTCCGTGTAGAATTCCTTTAGGATCAATCCTGCATTATAGAAGAAAACAGCTTGAAGAACCCGCTTTTCTCCAACAGTGTGCATTTGTTTTTTTGGTGTTGATATAATTAATCAATTTTTGTGTTTAAAAAAAAAAAAAAAAAAGGTCATGTGACATGTATTTCCACAATGCAGAGTGCCAAAACTTTTACACATTAGAAGACATCAGAACTGTGCTTTTTTTCCCCATTGGCCTCCGGATCAGTTCCAAAAGTTCCAATTGTTCTTTATAAAAATAATTCAATAAATAAATAAAACAGATATCATTAGAAACAACTGTAGTCTTTTTTTCTTTTACACTTTTAGAAATACAGGTTAAATCTAGAACCTTTAGCATTCTTCACGTTGTCCCTCTCGGTGAATACGTTGTTCTCTATCGGACATTTACTTTTACTTCTTTTAAACTGTTCTAGATATGAGTGACCATCTTTTACACCTCTATAGAAAAAAAAAAATAGGGTAAATCTAGAACCTTTAACTGTTCTAGATATAACTGACCCTCCTGTACACCTCTTTAGGAAACCAGGTTAAATCTAGAACCTTTGTGTGTTTTAGATAAAATTGGACTCTTTTATACACTTTTAAGAAAACAGGCTCAATCTAGAACCTGTGTGTTAGAACCATTAAGTTGTTCTAGATATAATTTCACACTTTTTATACACTTTTAGAAATAAAAAAAAACAGTTTAAATCTAGGCCCTTAAGCATTCTTCGGATTGCCCCTCTGGGTGAATGCAGTGTTCTCTATCAGACAGGGTTCCACGTAGAACCATTTTATGATGATAAGATTGCTTCACTATACAAATAACCCAGTACAGTACATTGCCTCATGCTGTTCACATAACTGGTCTAATTTGCACCATTTTACAGAACGAGTCCCATGTTTTCTATGGGACGTTTTCCTACAAAACCAAAGTAGCAAAAGTTTTGGCACCTACACACTAGAACCGTTCCAAAGGATCCAGTGTTATGTTTTTTTTTTTAGTACCTACCGAACATCAACACCGGCAGGAACACTCAGTTTGCATCCAGTGGCAAAAATGCAAAGCGTGAAGCTATTATTGTAACGACAGATAATTCAAAGCATTTGCATCTGACGACTGTCTATGAACGCTTGACGCACGGCTTTTACGTTTTAAACAGAGATATGACGTGCAGCGCGCCGGACGCCCTGTAAACTCGGGTTCTCTCGGGACATCACACTAGATCCCTGATAAACATGGAAAATCCATTCAAATGAAACAAGTTTACAAAAGCGCCATGTCCGTGTTTCCTCAAGCAAAAGCCGTACGACCCGATATTCAGGGTTTGTTTACAATCGAGCACTTACATCATGTGTCATGCGTGATATTTAAAGCTATCACTCATGACGTTTATTGATATTTGATGCAAATGCATTATAATGAGGTCAAAAAAACGCTTCTGAACTACTTTTTTTTCTTGTTTACGTATGTGTATGAGGTAAATGCGTAAGTCACGTGTTTGCAGTGTACAGTTCACACACAAGTCCTTTTGCAAATCTTGTAAAAACAATAAAAAACATGCACATACATATAAAAATTTTACTGAGAAAGAGACACACAATTATTTCTACATACAATAATTTACACACAGTTATTAATACACACAGCTTTTAAGGTAGATACGTATGAAAGGATGAAACTAAAACAGTTGTTATGTTGACAAAACGGAGGAACCCTGAACCGTCCTCCGGCTACATCCTCTACATCTCGGGATCGATGTGGGTAATACACACGTCAGCGAGTGTGTGTAGGACGACTGGTCCACTTCCCCTTCTGAATAAAACATTCAAATCCTATAGGTGTGTCTGTGATGCAATCATACAATGAGCTCTTTCTCCTGTGCCTACTTTACATGCCGGAGGTTCCTTAGCGTCCACACACACACACACACACACACACACACACACACACACACACACACACACACACACACCTCTTCTGACACACAGACTGAGGTCACATAACATTAGAAACACACA
>CM042568.1:4581515-4641515 GCA_023630585.1 Cranoglanis bouderius
GAGATTGAGACAGCTAAGCAATGAGACTGAGGCAGGTAAACACTGAGAGTGAGACAGCTAAACATTGAGAGTGATACAGTTAAACACTGAGAGTAAAACAGCTAAACACTGAGAATGAGGCAGGTAAACGCTGAAGGTTAGTCAGCTAAACACTGAGAATGAGGCAGGTAAACACTGAGAATGAGGCAGGTAAACACTGAAGGTTAGACAGCTAAACACTGAGAATGAGGCAGGTAAACACTGAGAATGAGGCAGGTAAACACTGAGAATGAGGCAGGTAAACACTGAGAATGAGGCAGCTAAACACTGAGAATGAGGCAGGTAAACACTGAGAATGAGGCAGCTAAACACTGAGAATGAGGCAGGTAAACACTGAGAGTTAGACAGCTAAACACTGAGAATGAGGCAGGTAAACACTGAGAATGAGGCATGTAAACACTGAAGGTTAGACAGCTAAACACTGAGAATGAGGCAGCTAAACACTGAGAATGAGGCAGGTAAACACTGAGAATGAGGCAGGTAAACACTGAGAATGAGGCAGGTAAACACTGAGAATGAGGCAGGTAAACACTGAAGGTTAGACAGCTAAACACTGAGAATGAGGCAGCTAAACACTGAGAATGAGGCAGCTAAACACTGAGAATGAGGCAGGTAAACACTGAGAATGAGGCAGGTAAACACTGAGAATGAGGCAGGTAAACACTGAGAATGAGGCAGGTAAACACTGAAGGTTAGACAGTTAAACACTGAGAGTAAAACAGCTAAACACTGAGAATGAGGCAGGTAAACGCTGAAGGTTAGTCAGCTAAACACTGAGAATGAGGCAGGTAAACACTGAGAATGAGGCAGCTAAACACTGAAGGTTAGACAGCTAAACACTGAGAATGAGGCAGGTAAACACTGAGAATGAGGCAGGTAAACACTGAGAATGAGGCAGGTAAACACTGAGAATGAGGCAGGTAAACACTGAGAATGAGGCAGGTAAACACTGAGAATGAGGCAGCTAAACACTGAGAATAAGGCAGGTAAACACTGAGAGTTAGACAGCTAAACACTGAGAATGAGGCAGGTAAACACTGAGAATGAGGCATGTAAACACTGAAGGTTAGACAGCTAAACACTGAGAATGAGGCAGCTAAACACTGAGAATGAGGCAGGTAAACACTGAGAATGAGGCAGGTAAACACTGAAGGTTAGACAGCTAAACACTGAGAATGAGGCAGCTAAACACTGAGAATGAGGCAGGTAAACACTGAGAATGAGGCAGCTAAACACTGAGAATGAGGCAGGTAAACACTGAGAATGAGGCAGGTAAACACTGAAGGTTAGACAGCTAAACACTGAGAATGAGGCAGCTAAACACTGAGAATGAGGCAGGTAAACACTGAGAATGAGGCAGGTAAACACTGAGAATGAGGCAGGTAAACACTGAAGGTTAGACAGCTAAACACTGAGTGTAAGACAGCCAAACTCTTACCTGGCTGCATCATAGGTGTGATTTTTCTAGAAGAAATTTCTCTCTCTATCTTGGTTTCTCTCTATCTTGGTTTCTCTCTCTCTCTCTCTCTCTCTCTCTCTCTCTTCCTTTCTCTCTCTGGCAGTGTCTCTCTCTGTCTCTGATCTCACTCTGTCTGCCTCTATGTCTGTCTTTCAAATTCTGTCTCTGTCTCTCTCTGACTGTCTCTCTCTTTCTCTTTTCATTTATCTCTTTCTGCCAGTGTCTCTCTCTGTCTCTGATTTCACTCTGTCTGTCTCTCTTTTTTGATGTCTCTCTGATTCGCTCTCTCTACCTGTCTGTCTCTCTCCCACACTTGGTGTGTCTCTTTCTCTCTCTTCCTTTCTCTGTTTCTCACTGTCATGCTCTTTCTGTCTCTCTATCAGTATCTTTTTAGATCTCTCTCTATGTCCATTTCTTCTAGTCTCTCTTAGTCCTTCTCTTTCTGTCTGTCTGTCCATCTTTCTTGTTCTCTGTCTCTCTCTCTGTCTGTTTCTCTTTCTCTCTCTCTCACTTTGTCTCTCCATCTCTCTCTCTGCCTCTCTCTGTGTCTCTCTCTCTCTCTCTCTCTCTCTCTCTCACACACACACACACCTTCCTGCTGTCACTCACAATCTGCTGAACCTGATCTCTGTCCATTTCCCACAACCCTCTCGCTCTCACACACACTTTTTCCCACACAGACAAAGTTACATACTTACATAATGTAAAATGAGCACATGTAGCTCTGAGACACTCTGTTGTCTCATTTTCTAATTTATTCATCACAAACATCTAAGTTCATTTGCAATAATACTACTGTACTTAACAAACAAACATCTTATATTACTTTAGTATAAGCTGACCAAAATATTTACCAAAAAAAAAACCTAACAGTGTTTCCAGCCTGTGAATGCAGAAAAATATATTAAAAAAACGAAAAAAAAAAACCCCAAATGTACACTCTAAAAATTTAATAAACTTCAAAACAGCAAAGCATTGCATCAGTCAGTCCTATCAACTAGTATCCAGGTTGTCATGGTTACTATTTATCAAAGTTGTAAGCCTAATTAGTTAAATCTAAACAAACAAACAAACAAACAAATAAACAAACAAAAATAAGTCTAAATAATCTTTTAGAACTTCTAGTTGTAATTTTCATTCAGGAAGGAAGTTGCACAAAGTCAAGGATTTTGTAGGCATATAGTCAGGTGTATGATTAAACAATTATACCAAACAGGTGCTAATGATCATCAATTCAATATGTAGGTTGAAAGACAATCATTAACTGAAACAGAAAGAGCTGTGTAGGAGGAATAAAACTGGGTGAGGAACAGCCAAACCCAGCTAACAAGGTCAGGTTGCTGAAGACAGTTTACTGTCAAAAGTCATACACCCTGGCAAGACTGAGCACAGCAACAAGACAGAAGGTAATTATACTGCATCAGCAAGGTCTCTGCCAGGCAGAAATTTCAAGGCAGACAGGGGTTTCCAGATGTGTTGTCCAAGCTCTTTTGAAGAAGCACAAAGAAACAGGCAATGTTGAGGACCGTAGACACAGTGGTCGGCCAAGGAAACTTACTGCAGCTGATGAAAGACACATCAGGCTTACTTCCCTTCGCTGGAAGGGCTGGAGAGCGGTACACGAATGAGTATCTGCAGGCAACAGTGAAGCATGGTGGAGGTTCCTTGCAAGTTTGGGGCTGCATTTTTGCAAATGGAGTTGGGGATTTGGTCAGAATTAATGGTCTCCTCAATGCTGAGAAGTATAGGCAGATACTTATCTATCATGAAATACCATCAGGGAGGCATCTGATTGGCCCCAAATTTATTCCGCAGCATGACAACGACCCCAAACATACAGCGAAAATCATTAAGAACTATCTTTAGTGTAAAGAAGAACAAGGAGTCCTGGAAGTGATGGTATGGCCCCCACAGAGGCCTGATCTCAACAGCATTGAGTCTGTCTGGGATTACATGAAGAGAGAGAAGCAACTGAGGCTGCCTAAAGCCACAGCAGAACTGTGGTTAGTTATCCAAGATGTTTGGGCCAACCTACCTAGTGTACCTGGAAGAATTGATGAATTGATGCTGTTTTGAAGGCAAAGGGTGGTCACACCAAATATTGATTATTGATTTTCTTCTGTTCACTCACATTTTGTTAATTGACAAATATAAACTATTAACATGTCCATTTTTGAAACCATTCTTACTCTACAGCATTTTTTCACACCTGCCCAAAACCTTTGCACAGTACTGTATAGAATATTAGAGGTGTAACACAGTCTCTCTATCTGTACCAGCATCTGTTTAGTGCTTCAAATATCCTTAACTGCATTTAGGTGTCAACTGAATGTGGGTGTGGCATTATTATTATTATCATTATTATTATTATTATTATTATTATTATTATTATGAGACCCAAAATCTCTAAATGCTGCTCCTTCTAGAGCTTTCAAGCTACATGCATCAAACTGGCCACAGACCTTCAGCCTGATCTGACTTTTCTAACTGATCAGAAGTACAGTTTTCCCGTTACGGAAGCTCAAAATTCCCATTGACCGCCATTGAAAAATTCTGACTGTTATAACTCCTTGAGCTTTCAAGCTACTTCCACCAAACTCAGCACAATGCTTCTGGCTGCTCACACTTATCAAGCTGTATTTTTCCTAATTGATTGGACTTACGGTTTTCCTGTAGCAGATGATAAAATATCCGAAAAAACTCCTATAGGCTTACATTGACGGAATGTTCAAGATTTCAAACTCCAACTGTCAAAACTTCTCTCTCCCTCTCCCTCTGTCAATGTACCTGTAACAGAGACTCTCTCTCCATCTATTTCTCTATCAATCTACCTGTAGCACACACACACACACACACACACACACACACACACATGCACACACACTCTCTCTCTCTGTCTCTCCATATTTCTTTCTATCAATCTACCTTTATCACTCTCTCACTTCTTCTGTCTTTCTACTAATAACGATATCTCTATCTATCTACTTGGGTCACTCTCTCACATCATCTGAATTTCTATTTGTATCACTCTATATTATCTATCTTTCCACCAGTAACTGTCTGTCTGTCTTTCTGTCTGTCTGTTGTCCTTTCTTTCTGTCTTTCTGTCTTTCAACTTCAAACTATCTTCAAGCTTATGAAACAGTTTCAAACTTGCAGACCGGCTTTATCAAGCCAAGTCATGACAAACTTTACCTATCTAGTTATAATAATTACTAGATTGTCTTTTGTGATTATATACAGTAAGTGGCTCTAATGGTTTCACACACACACACACACACACACACACACACACACACACACACACACACACACACATCATTTGTTTCCCACAATGTCCCCAAGCCCTATCCTGATGTTATTGTGTGATTAACACTGCAGTGACTCAGCCCTAATCTGTCCAAACACACATGTAATTCCCAAACACACACACACACACACACACACACACACGTCCCTGGTGAGCAGCGTCCCCGTAACACCTGACTTCTCTGCTGCTGTGTTATTTTTAATGGACGCCGTGTCTCCCAGCGGTAGGGGGGCTGTACGGACAGCAAGGGACGCACTGATACAAACCTCACTTCCTGTTTTCTTTCACACTCTTATCACAGATTTTCACAGCCTCCCCTCTCTCTGCAGGGCGACCAAAAAAATAAATGATTTTTTTTTCTTTTTTTTTTTTCTTTGCAACATTTCATAAGTGTGTTTTTTTGTATTCAACTTCTGGAAGTCACGTGTCATTAAATCAAAAAGAAAAAAAAAAAAAAAACATTCACATGCAACTTACTTGCACTGAGTACAAATGTTTTATCACAGGCACACAATATACATACAACATATCAGTCTTTCACTACATGGCTCTTACTTAATTTAGCCACTCCCACATCTCCACTACGCTATTTGGATAAACTCCATATATATTAAATATTTTAAGCTTGTTTACGTGTCATTTACTGCTTTTCATGACATAAGGTTAGACTTCGAAGGCTTATGAAATATGTAGTAATGTACTATTCTGCATTCATTGCAGACATTTTACACAAAGACACTGTAAATACAAATAGTACTAATAATTATGAACTTTTTCACGTTTTTTTTTTTTTTTTTTACTGTAAGCCTCATGATATAATACTTCCGCAAATACCCTAATTAGTCATATCCCCTGTAGCTGATGGAATACTGTATGTATCAAACTACAATAGCTACCTAGCTATATGTATGCAAAAAAGAAACTATACAGTATGTCTATATTCATCATACTATGAAGACTGGTCATGATTTTGCATTTGTTATCGCAAATAAGTGTCACAAAAGTGTACAGTTTTTCTACGTAATCTCCACATTCCAGCACTTAACGAATGTCTGGATTACTCTAGAAAAAAAAAATAATAAATATCAGATTCAGTTCTAATTTATGGCACACTGAAGGTTTTCGTTTGGCTCACAGTCACATATAAAGTGCTAAAATTGCATTGCAGTAACGTAACTAAGAAATAATTACAGCTCTGAGGCTTGACACTGTGGTTCTGCCTTAGTATACTATATACCGTATATGCAAACATCCATACTGTAAAACGACTAGAGAAACGGCATGACTCCCACAATGCTGTTTGTTCTATAAGTCCAGAATGATTTTAAAACGTATACCCTTTATCTCATTAAACATTTATACAAAAGGTTGGACACAAGTGCAGGTTTTCTGGCTTGATATTAAAACCAATGTAACAGACGAACCGAACATGAGACGGGCTAATAGTTAGAGGAACAGCAAACAGCTTTAAGCTAGACAATAAATCAGCAAACATGTGAGTGTCATTCGTAATCAGGTGACCTCATCATGTGATAAGGTTATGTGATGAGGTTGGAGGCTGAGGATTGTGGGAGTTGTAGTCTGAGGTGTGACTCCAGGTTTGGGAATTTGAAATATGTCCATGAACAGAGAGAATTTGTCCTAAAATTAAATGAAAGATTCGAGTTGTTAGCGTGAACTGTGAATGTGCTTTATTTTATTCTGTTTTACTTATTTTATTTTATTTTTAAGCTTCATTTTTTTTTTTTTATCAACAGATTCAACCTCCAAATAACTTCCTAAGTAATTTTATGTAAAAGACAAAAGACTTTTTAAATTTCTTTTTCTTTTTAATTTAATTTTATTTTAAGTCTGTTGCCTTCATTGGGTTTACTAGCAGGTTGCAAACTGATCCATATCAACTGATTCATATGAACTAATTCAAATTGACTGATTCATATCAACTGATTCATATATACCGATTCATATCAACTGACTCATATACACTGATTCACATCAACTGATTCAAATCAACTGATTCACGCCAACTGACTGATTCCAACTGAGTCATATACACTGATTTATATCAACTGATTCATATCAACTCAATCATATCAATTGACTGATATCAACTGATTCATATCAACTGAATAGTGTCAACTGATTCATATCAATTGACTAATATCAACTGATTCAAATCGACCAATGCATATCAATTGATTCATGTGAACTGATTTACATCAACTGATTCATATCAACTTGCCTGTCTCCCAGAGATCAGATTATTTAAGTGAATGTAAACAGATCGGATGAAAATCCTGTTTTTACCGTTTTATCAGTTTAAGTGCTTACATTTAGTGAAAAGTGTGTCATATAGACATCTTCATACTCTCTGAACATTTAACACATGTGTGTTTGTATGTGTGTATGTGTGTATAAATAATATGATATAATATAATGCAATATAATATAAGCCACCGGTCTCTCTGTATGTGTGTGTGAACTCTCAGTAGCAGGCCGTTCTTTGCGGCAGGGTGTGGAGGTCCGGGTCGTCTCTTCTCTCTCTGTTCCTCATGGTGTCTCTTTGAACGAGGAGGACGGCGTGTGGAGTGGAAGAGCAGGAAACAGGTGCTGCTCAGCTCAAGCTGCTCTCGCTGTTTGATATCCTTTATAAGAAGCAGACGGAGCGGCGGGGCGTAGCCACAAACAGATGCTCCGAGAGAGAGGATAGACGGCTTCATCTCAGCACCACCCTGCTCTACAGGCAGAGACGGACGACATACGAGGAATTCAATAAAGAGTGTAGGACAGGTGAAAGGTCAGAGTATTACTGACTAAACGTACATGGAAAAGCTGATGGACAGGAGTTACTTTCTGAGAGACAATGGATGAAGTCAAAACATCTTTATAGTAGCCTACGCAGCATTTACATCCACTCACACATCATAAACCAGCGGCACTCAGGCAGTCTCACAGAACTCGCCTGCGTTTTTATTGTCTTCAACTTTACTAGCTCAGATAATTACAGCAATAAATTAGCGCACGATTTGATGCAGGTGTGTTAAAGCAGGAAACAGTGCAGTTCATTCTAATAGCACAGCAATGTTAAACAATATTTATGGCAATACTGTATAAAGTTGATATATAAAATATGTTTTCTCCCACTAATTTGCTCCCCAATTTAGTCACAGGTATGTAAACGCAACGTGTATAAAGCTCTGAACTGTATCGAATGCGCTCGACCATTTTCACAAACCAGTATTTGCACATTTTATAGTGTTAAAACTTGGCATTCAAGCAGCTGAAATGCCTGTCGTGTTGTTTAAAATGCTAGTGATGCTAACATGCTGATAACGTTAAGGCTCATGAGACCTCGTTACAAAGAAAAACAGGACCATTTTCATAAATGAGAGTGTTATAGCAGTTGAATGTCCTTGCTAATGCAAATGTTCATTAATTATAAAGTTGAACTCTATGAGACAGGTTTTGGGGGGGGCGGAGCTTTTTGTACGTGTACTTCGTGTAGGCATCTACTTAACCATTAGAGAGATCGAAT
The DNA here is from genome assembly GCA_023630585.1 of Cranoglanis bouderius. Lineage (NCBI taxonomy): Eukaryota > Metazoa > Chordata > Actinopteri > Siluriformes > Cranoglanididae > Cranoglanis > Cranoglanis bouderius. The sequence goes on from CM042568.1 coordinate 4,589,859, forward strand.
CTTTAAATATTTTGACAAATCTTGCTCTTTTAACTATTAAGTCTTCTTCGAAAGCCACTGGAAAGATCGCACTTGGACCTTATGCACAATTTTTTTCCTTCTCTTTTACAGTGGTGACTGATTTATAACAGTAACGCTTTCTTTGCACCTTCTTCTCACAGTAGCATAGACACCCAACATGCTGCATCAACGGCACACACACCCACGCACACATCTGGAAACAGATCCACGTCCCGCACAAGGACGTCTTTCTCACACGGGCGCCGCCCGTAAGCCGCGTACGTAGACGCAGTGAAAATAAATTGCCTCTGACGATGTGTTAATCCACTCTGACAAAGCGTCTCGGGTCCGAATTATGTTGTCATTTTTTATTGCCCAACTGACACCTGTTTATAATACAGAGAGGCCCGGCTGTGACTTATGTCTCTGTTTTTCCAGCCTGAACCCAAGTCGCGTTGGACACCAGAATAAAGCAGAGACCTGGGTGGCGCTGGACTTTCTGTATTTCTACTCGCACCGTGTTAGCTTTATGGACAGCTATGGACTCGTCTCAAATGACCAGGGCAAATAACGAGGGTCGGAACAAAACGTCTTGACACCTACCTCAGAAAATACAGATGGGAGAAAATCTCCATCTCCATCAAAGTGTCCTGATGTGATCACCAGGGATGGAAAATCCACTTTGCTCCACTACAATCTTTGAGTTCTTTACATGGCTTTCTCAAGAGGTTCTGCTTGGAACCTTGTGCGAAAGGGAATCTCCCAAGACGATGTAAGAGTCACTAAATCTGGACGTTTCATGGATTATTCATGGAACTTGATATAAATCAGAGGTTTCAGTTCAGACCATAACACTGAATTTTACAAGAGATTACAAATATATAGTTTACTAAGTAAAGATTGAACTAAATCTATAAGCAAACATGACTTAATATATTAATGAGACTATTACAAATATAAAGATTCTCATATCCAGTATTGGGAATGGATCTCGCAAAGATTCGTTTTTTTTCCCCCCGGATTTGATCAGTTTTATTATTAAGTATTTATTAAATTAATTCTGCTCCAGCTTCTCAGCTTATTATCTATTATTAACTATTATATAAGAATTACTTCCACGGGTCTAAGACATCTCTTATTGATTTGTACACCTGGCGTATACTCATAAACCTATGAATTCATTCAACTTGTTCTTTTTAAGAGCTAAATTCATTAAGAGCTGGATTCATTCTCAAACAGCGAACTGTAAAGGAAATTGTAAAAATTGTGCAAATAAAGTCATGAGTGTGAGTCTCGGTATGTCTGCTCTTCGTATGTGATAGAGAAGCAGGGAAACGTTTCAGACGCCGCAATACGACGCAATGGCGACTCCAGTCAACATTCACGTGTGCTCCAGGAACTGAATTAACCTGCTGAAAATGAGCATAATAAGTAAATCTGGTGTACTTGTATTTGTTAAGTGACATGGGAAAAAAAAAAAAAAAGTGGTCCAGATGTTCCTGGTGCATTTAAACCCGAACATATTCCAGAACCATATTTAAACCCAGTATAATATGTACTAATCATACTGTATACGTATACTGCAGTCAAAAAAAAAAAAAAAGCTTGATTACACATATTTCAACACAGTCGCTCTTTGTGAACGCGCTCGGCGCGTCTGCGGACGCGTTCCGCCTCCTGAACGGATGTTGGAAGCACTGCAGAGCGTAGCACACTCTCAACGTGATAGGAACTGGCATGGTTTACCCCGAGCCCGGTTGGTATTACACAGAACCCCACTCAGTTTCAGCTGCACAGGACAGCGGGGCTCAGCGTAGAGCAGGAATGCTCGCTGGCTCTGCTTGCGCCAGACTAAACTGTGGAAAGGCCAAGTCTCTCGCTGGAGATTTGAGCCAAGATGTCCGCTGTTCTTGCTAATCAGATTGATTAGAGGATGGTGGGTCTGCATTCTGCTTCATGTCGCCTCCACGCGGAGGCCCGGTGTGGCGAGAGGGTTAGGGTTAGCGAGGTCTTTTTACAGGGATTTTACAGAGACGTCCTGCTTTCGGTTAAATTCTTAGCAGACAGTCTTTCAGTTTGGGGGGAAAAAGAGCAATAAGTGTGAAATGTGTTTGGGATTTTCAGCGTCTCTTAATTCTCGAATGTGATTGGTCAAAAAGCGTTGATTCATTTTCTGCAACAGTGGCTCTGACAGCTATTATACTGTACATCTGGAAGATAAATCACAGAGTTACAGTATGTTAATGCGCTTGATCTAGGATGTTATAGTTTCCATAGTAACAGCAAATTCAAATGGCGGACATTTTGCATGGCGGACGATCTACATAATCTAAAACTAATTCTAAACGTGTTGTTCTAAACAGTTTTTATGTTTATGTTTATGGAGTCTCCAGTGCTTTGTAACAAGATTTCTGACATAGGAAAGTCCTCAGGACAGAGGAGTTTACGCTTTACAGTATAACATGACAAGCTGCAGGGGGCACAGTGGCTTAGTGGTTAGCATGGTTGCCTCGCACCACCAGGGTTGGGGGCTTGAATCCCGCCTCCACCCTGTGAGTGCTGAGTTTGCATGTTCTCCCCATGCTTTGGGGGTTTCCTCTAGGTACTCCGGTTTCCTCCCCCAGTCCAAAGACATGCCTTGTAGGCTGATTGGCATTTCCAAATTGTCCGTAGTGTGTGAATGTGTGAGATTGTGCCCTGCGATGGATTGGCACCCCGTCCAGGGTGTCCCCCACCTTGTGCCCAGAGTTCCCTGAGATAGGCTCCAGGCTCTCCCACTACCCTATGAAAAATGGATAGATGGATCGATGACAAGCTGCATCTTTTGCCTTATTAAGTTCAAGGATGGTGCAAGAACGACCAAGAACTCACCAACGTTCCATAACATCATCCGTAACTATAAACGGATTAAAAGTAAGATATGCTCTTCTGTAATAAATAAAAATTGTTAAATGATGTTACTGGAGAATTATCTTCCTATAAAGCAATATATAAATGCTTACAATAAATGCTTACAATCATAAAAAGATATTTTTAACGTCTCTCTCAAAACCTGATCTCTACTTTCTGATGTTTGATCTTTCATTCATAACAGCTCTCCACTCCCAGACTCCGACTTCCTTCCCCGGGACAAAAACGGCGCGTCCAAGCAGCCAAAAACATTTCCGCGTTAAAAAAAAAAAAAAACATAAAATGGCCGAATTGGCATTGAGGCTTGAATAACAGTGTGTCAGGCAGGAGGCCCGTCGCACAGCCTCATATGAATTCCTTATTCTGAAAGCTGAGCTATTAAAATGAGCTTTTATTCAAGGGATGTGGTAAACAGAGCTAGCGGAGGTAACATGGACCCCCAAAAAGGTGCCATTTCTTTTTTTTTTTTTTTGGAAATGAAGAAGGAAGCTGAGATCTGAATGACCTTACTGTTACCTTAGCGACGCCATAGCACTCTTGTCTTCCTGGTGCTCTGTGAATGCAGCGCCGTCCCAGGAACTGGCCGTCCTCTCATTTCCTGTCTGTCGCCTGTTTGAATTATGCACCTCTCCCTCTCTCTCCCTCTCTCTCTCTATCCATGATGTTTCATTCCCTTTGGCACCACTTCCTTGGAAAGGAAGAAAAAAAAGTATTTAGACATTGGGGGCAGCTCGCTGATGGATGCCTTCTCGAGAACCCAAATCTTTCCAGTGCCAAAGAATTCAAGAATTCTGGCCCTGTTTTTTTTTTTTTTTTTTTTTTTTAATAAACGGATTTGCTCATACATTCATACATTTTGGCAGTGCATGTCAAGGCAATGAAAAAAAAAAAAAAGATTGTTTTTTCCCTAATGTAGTTGTGGGGAATTTCAGTATGTTACATTACAGCACATTATTTACATGTTCTCTTAAGGAAATATTCTCTTTTATCCATTTTTTTATTTAAATACCTAACCATTTACGGCATTTGGCAGACGCCCTTATCCAGAGCGACTTACATTTATGTCATCTATACAACTGAGCAGTTGAGGGTTAAGGGCCTTGCTCAAGGGCCCACAGTGGCAGTTTGGCAGTGCTGGGGTTTGAACTCACAACCTTCTGATCAGTAGTCCAACATCTTAACCACTGAACTACCACTGCCCATTAACCAGACATGTGGGTTGATGTCCTCCGTGACTAATTACTGCAGCAGCGAGTGTTTTCTCAAAGCTAGGGCAAAGGGTTAAATCCAGAACCATTAATGATTCTCCCGTTGTGAGCAAGAACATGTTTTTCTACCAAAGCAAGTTTCAAAGGAGTACCCCTTTAGTGATCTAAGAACCCTTAACTGTCCAACAAACTGGGTAATTTTGGGATTTTGGGAAAGACTAGAATTTGAACAAGTACACTTTAAAAGTGAATCAATCAAAGTTATTCTTTATATAGTAGTTAAGGGTGGAACTGGAACTCTATCACAGGGAAACTCAGATGTAGAACCTTTTATGGTTCATCCAGAGCGATTAAACCTTTCTTCTAATGATGGTACCAAAAATAGTTTTAGAGCGTGTTTTTTTCACAAAATAGGTCCACATGGGCAGTTTGGTTCTAAGCAACTTCTGTTTGGAAGGTCATGAGTTCAAATCCCAGCACCACCAAGCTACCACTCAAGCAAGGTCCTTAACCCTCAACTGCTCAGTTGTATAAATGAGATAATTGTAAATCACTCTGGATAAGGGTGTGCCAAAATGCTGTAAATGAAATCTTTATGACAGAGAAACACCCAGCACTTGGGTTCTACATACACCTTTTAATTGTTCATCCAGAGAGACATCCGCAAAAAAAAACAAAAAAAAAAACATTTGGGATCTAGATTCGACAGTGATTTACTCATCTCAAGAATTCTACATAGTACCTTTAATGGTTCTCCCAGAGGAACAACAAAAGAACCCCCAGGGTTCAAGGTTTAACCATGAGTGCAGGCATTTCATTTAACATTGTCTTGAATAGAAACCAACATGAGTTACACATAAGGCCAAAAAAACAGTTAATTTCAGCAGAGAAGTCCTGTTTTCTGGCTTCCACCAATCCCCACCACCACTCAGTGTTTTCATCTTGTTCTGCACTGCATGAGAGAACCCAAAATAAAGCCGCCCACGCTGATGAAAATCCCAAGGAACTGACCTGCACTCACTGACTTTAACACTCCATATGTGTGTGCGTGTGTGTGTGTGTGTGCGTGATAGACTCAACCAGAGCAGCAACACTTCCCAAAAATGGCAGTCTGCTTTTCCATCGGGAATATGCGTTCTAAGGTTCTTGCTTAGGGCCAGGAGCACATGGATGCAGTCATTATCTCAAATGGGCCTTTCGAAGCCTGCGCAGGCCTCCTTCAGCCAGGTGTCTGGCCAGATTTGGCAGTCCTGTCTGTCCTTTTAGCAGGGGGGGCGGGCGAGACTGAGGAACAAAAACATGCTAATTTTGGACTTGGCGATGAGAAACGTGAGACTGGTTAAATGTTTCACGACACTCAAACTCACAAAAACAAGCATAGCACAGAAATTAAACTTGTACGCTGGTATGGCATCTTCTCTTTAATAATGCAGAGTGATCTTTCTCTCCACCCCTTTTCTGTTTCTTGAGCAAAAGTGCAAGAGTTCTTCACTCTCCAGACTGCAGGGCTGAAACTCCCTCTAAGGCTGTTAACCGTGAATTTATTACGCTCGTTTCAATTTTCGGTGCATGTTCCCCTAGAAATGAGGGAATTATAAAAACGAGGCACTGTTTTCCACCGTGCGGGATGGCCGAGCCGAGATCCAGATCCGTTTTACACGTCCCCGAGTGTGCTACGAGTAGTGTGCTGGCTAAGCATGGAGTCGGAGAGCTGCTTCAGTAAGCCCTTTTTTTTTCGCACGTCTGGACAGCACATTAGGTTGGAGTAATGAACACCCCAAGTATAATGTGTTAAAATCCTCGCTGTGTGAGGTTGTGCGTCACTTTGGACAAACCGGAGGGGCTCGGGGAGACGAGGCCAGACTTTATGGATCGCTCCCTCATGGCCTGAGTTCATTAGTATTTGTCAGTTGTTGTTTTCGCAGTTTTTCGAGGTCATCCCATCACACTTCCATCTCCAGCCATACCCTTTCACTGCTGCTAAAACTCTTGTATTTTTTTTTTTTTAATTCAAGTGTATACATTTGTTTTTCGTTACAATGTGACTCTTCTTGATTTGGAATATTGCATCAAACAGCAGAATGGGGAGAAATTATGATCTCAGTGAGTATCTTCTTGGATTTTCACACATAACAGTGTCTAAAGTTTAAACAGACCGGTGTACAAAACAAAAAACATCCAACGAGTGCCAGTTCTGTGGGCGGAAACGCCTTGTTGATGAAGAGGATGGCCAAAAGTTGAACAGGAAGGCTACGGTAACTCAAACAGCCACTCTTTACATCCGTGGTGAGCAGAAAAGCATCTCAAAACAGGTCGAACCTTGAGACAGATGGGCTACAGCAGCAAAAGATATCGGGTTGCACTTCGGCTACAGAACATTGTACAGCATAAATTAATATTAGATTCTTTGTAGGCCAGTGATGTCCGGAGGAACCTGATACAGTAAACACACTTCCCCTAATCTTGTAAATGAAAGACCAAGAGGTCTAGTGGCCAGAAGGAAAAAAAAATCAGGGAGTAGTTGCAGGAATATTCATAAAATTCACAATTCATTCATTATGTTTCCAATACAAACACATTGAGGCTCATGATTGTTTATTTATGTCAAGAGCCTGAATTGAGATTTTTACATCTTATTTTTACTCGTAGATTTTTATGGTTTTTATGGCTTTTATGTAGAACTCTACAACACAGGGGTTTTCTATCAAAGAGCATTCCCATTGGAACCTCTTCAGGAATCAAAGAACCTTTAACTATCCAAGGAACCCTTGAGGAACATTTTCCTTATTCACAACAACTTTTTTTTTTGGCTTTTATGGTGTCTGTTTTGGTCTGAATGCTATTATACTTACTTTAAACTGGTGTTACTCTTAAACTCCTAAAAGATTCTGGGCACCACAACCCTGCACGTCATACTTATTATCCACTTCTAGTTACGTTTATTGTTGTGGAACGTCCATGAAACAAGTCAGTTCCTGTTATGCTACAACTTATTATTTGTTATAGCAGCTGTAAACATTACTACCCTCATTAGTTTATAGTTAAACATATTATTTTCAAAATGGAGTTGTTTTAAACTTGTGGTACTTTTAAAGTCCCAATAGCTTGATCATGAAACTCTTACCAACTGTTTTTTTTTTTTTTGTCACTTTTATGGCAACTGACGAAACAAAAATTGGAGTATGCACACTAAACAACTGGGGATCATACAAAATGTGATTTGTTTGTTGAACTGAAACCAAACTATTGCAGGGGGAAAAAGTGCGTTCCAGTTGCTAGGAGACTGACATTTTTGTTATTTTTTATTTTTTTTTCCACACCCTCTGTTTTGTCTGTTAATAGGATCCATTGAGATTTACATAATATACACAGATTCACTCCAACTTATGATCAGAAAGGAAGAAGGACCAAATGTGAACTGCTTTTGTCTGGAATTTCACTCTGTTATACTGAGACACCGGTCAAGAGTGAACAGGAACATTGATGACCTGCCTATATAAAAGAAATGAATTAATCCTATCTGATTAATTTGCAGATGATTATGGTGTTGATTGATTTTCTAGATCAGCAGCTCTGACAGTAGTACAGCTACAAATCACAGGGTTTATATTAATGTGTTGCTTCTAATACGTTATCGTTTCTATAGTAACAGCTCATTCACAGAGGCTTGTATGACGGACACGTTACATAATCTAAAAAGGATTGTGAAAATGTATAAGTGGTGACTTTTAAGGAAGGAGTCTCCAGTGTCAGAGCGTAATGGGTAGGTAATGGGTAGGGTGAATTTTAGAAGAAGCCAGACCGAAAGCTGATGATCTTAGTATACTTTTGATTGTTGTTTTGTCTACATCATATGCGTATTCTTCAGCAGAACAGTTTTTATGCTCAGCATTTGATTCATAGAGACGTCTCGTCTTGCTTTGGCCGTTGAAGCATGAAGCTGGTCACTGAGCACCATTTCTGTCTACGGGTCATCTCATACTATTGTAATTTACTGCTTGCAGACACTTCAGACTTACATATCTCGTTCAAGTTCATGAGCTGTGTATCTGACGCTCGACTATAAAAAGAGTGCCGAGTTTCCCGTATTGAGAACAAACATGGGAAAGATCAGAGCGAGCCCAGTGCAGTTTCCAGTCAAGCGCAGCTTCCCGTGGAGCTCGGAGCGGCTTCAAAGGGCAACGCTGCGTTCGCGTTCGGGTTCAGACCCCATAACACATCGCTCCATCTCCTCGATGCTCCTTGGGAGTTCGGCGGCGAGACTTCTCCATCCACAGCTCTTCAGATCGTACAGCCATTAATCACCACTTAACCGAGTGGGTGAGTGAGTGGGTGGGATTTTTTTCTCTTTTATTTTTGCTTTTGCTTTAAAGGGTGACTACGATGCTATTTCTGTCCGCTGGGGAAAAATGCTTGGTCGTAATATCGCTGGAGATGGTGATTTTTTTTTTTTTTTTTTTTTTTTTTTTTGACGTCGCCCCCCTACAACACACTTTTGAAAGCATGGCTGAAACACAGGAGTGCTTGTGGAGAATATGGTGTTGACTTTGGAATCTTTGCGTGTTGCTCTTTGTCAAGAGTGAAGGCCGCGGCGCTCTTTATGGGGCATCCGACGGACATTTGGAGTGCACAGGCCCGCTCAGGCTTTGATGTGGCCCCCCTGCCATTTTCTTCTCCTCCACCAGCACCGTGTCGAGGGGTCAGGACGAGTCAAGTCGAGCTGGTTCACACTACCGCTGCACTTTTTTCGCCACATAAACTCCTTCGCTTTTTATTCCTCACACATCTGCTGCACACAAAACCCTGAAATCTAAGCATGTTTATTTTTTCTTTCTTATTCTCCAGCTCTCTGTGTGGAAATGTAAAATTGAAAGCTCTGATGGCTGCTTCACTCTGAAAAACAGGAGCTGTATGCGTGCATCTTGGAGTATCTTGTGTTTGCTGGGTTATTATTACAGACATGAATATTTCCCTTCTTAGACATCCATTAGTATATAATGTCGTACACTGTACAGTTCATTGACCCGGCGTGTTGTGTATTTATTTCTCATCCCGTAAATAATGTTTAAAAAGACAAATTTCTTTATATTTTTGTACATAAAAGTCAAATTGTTAATGTGACGTTTGCAGCAACTAAAAGCAACTTAAATAAGAATTCCTTAAACAACATACAAACTTACTTTTACTTACTACGAACTACGAAAAAATTGAACAAGTACAAATACAAACAAACACTTTTCCTGAACTACAAACCACCAAAATGTTAAACAATCAAACAAACAAATAAAATAAAAAAAATATATTTATTGTTTTGAAATACAGGCACAAAATGGTGAATAACTATTCCTGACATACATTACATAAACAAAGGAATAAGAAAATAAACGAAATAAACTTTTCTTGAAATACAAACAACAAACTGTTAAACAATCAAACAAGCGTACGGGCAAATGAACAGGTAAACAAATAACTAATTAAACAAATAAACAAACAACCGTTTTGACATACAGACACAGAATAAAGTATACGTCAAAACATATGAATATAAAAAAAGATGCATCAAGCAAAAATAAATAAATAAATAGATAGATAGATGAACAAGCAAACAAACAAACAAACAAAAATAATATTGGAATATAAAATGAGTAAATACACTAAACTATTTTTTTTCTTGAAATACAAACAACAATCTTAAACAAACAATGATCAAACAAGCAAATAAATAAATACTTTTCTTGTCATGCATCTTAACCAAACAACATAAACAAACAAACAAAAAGAAGGAAAGAAAGAAAGAAAGAAAGAAAGAAAGAAAGAAAGAAAGAAAGAAAGAAAGAAAGAAAGAAAACACTTCTTAATAATACAATACAAATACAATTCAAACAACAGCAAATTCTGGTTTTGGAGAAAAATGAAATTTAAATATTTATTTTTTTCCTGCATCTTTTAAAAGTATTGCTTTGTTTATCCATTGTGTTTCCCTCTATATGACTCGGACCTAAAATCAATTTATTACAAAGTTTTGATGTTTGTTATCAGTATGAAATCTAACAGGTGTGCTTTCTTTCTGTACGAAATCTGACAGCTTTCTGTATCCTGTCCTGTTTAATCAATTATTAAACACATAATCCTGACAGATAGGTGAAAAAAGTGTGTTGTCACATATATCTGAATAATAATGATAATAAATTGTGTATTTATGACAACTAAAGCGTGAATTAGACATGAATCAGACGTTTAGACTGCGAGACAGGAAAGAGAGACAATATTAAAATGTCAAGTTTGTAACGCTGTGCCATTTTGTCCACTTTGCTTTTTTTCTTTTTTTCTTCTTTGGAGCCAAGGCTGGGAGGTGAGCCTATCAAAGCAAGCCGCAAATTCCCAGCATGCATGGGGGGGGGGGATTAATACATCAGAATAGTTATGGATTACCCAAACAGGAAGCGCTCCGGTTTCAGGAACATGAATACTTTGATGAAAACAAAAACGATTAGAAATTTCCAGCTCTTTATTAACCCTGCCTGTGACATGACGTTAATTCTTTTGCGAATGCCATGAGAAATGGCATGCTAGGGTGTGTGTCTCAGACGTGTGTGTCTCAGACGTGTGTGTCTCAGACGTGTGAGTCTCAGACACATTTGTCAATTACGTGCACTGGAAGCATTTGGAAGCAATTTGACGCCATTAATATGAGCATTATTTCAATTGTAATAATTATGGGTTAAATGGTGAGAGCATGTGTAAGGTATTCTTAGACTGGCTGAGACAGAGTCTGCCAAATTTTAGACATACACACATATACACACACACACACACCATTTCATGCCCTCTCACACAGGTGCAGTTGTGAACGCCACATGTCACCACGTTAGCGGCGTGACGCGTCACGTCTTATCATCGGCCATCACGTGCGCAAGAGCTTTAGTAATCCGAACCGTGTTTGGCTCGCACGCAGCGAATCAAATCACGCATGTCGAGATCGATAAGCTCTCGGACTGCGCTCGTTTCCTGCCTCCGCTCTCTGCGGTTTGACCCCTGCACGACCGCCATACAGCCGCGGCACAGGTTTAAACTTTACAAAGCTCTATTTACTACAATGCCTTAAAATGAAATCATTCACAAACAGCGAACTTCCTTATACTTTGCCATGCTTGTTTGCGCGCGTGTGTGTGGGGGGGGTCTATTGTGCATAAGTGTGTGTGTGTATGACTGAAAGGGGTCGTCGAGAACCTCTCTACAACCAAGCCTCTCCTCTTACTCCCTCTTAAGGACGTCTGCTACCAGAACAACGGCTAGAACAAGACCACTGAAGCGAATTCCTCATCTCCAGCGGCCGACCCCGGAGGCCCATAAAAAGCCTTTTAAACAAAGAATTTAAAGAGCAGGGTTTGTGTAAACCGTGCTTCGGGGAGCGCTCGGTGAGAAAATGAAAGCCGTAATTGTTCGCATTCCAACAGTTTTCGATACATAAACGATGTGAAGATCAGCCGTGAAGGGGCCAGCTGTTAGTCATTTGGAGTGCAGATAATAATCAGAGCTTCATGCAAAGCAGTGTTCCTCTGACAGGCCTTGAGGCTCGGGCCTGCGCTGGGAGGGGATCTGAGACAGTGAACCAACGGTTGGTTTAGTTTAAATAACCTTGGAATGGGTGGTGTGTGGGTGGGTGGGGGTGGCATTTGGGGTGCAGATACACACACACATATTGTCAGCTAGCACTGAGCAAAGATGAGCATATAGAGACAAGACATCTCAAACACTCATTTTTCCTCGTTCTTATCTCATGCACAAAAGTGATTCGATTAGTTAGTTAATATTCACCACATGTTTTTAGCATTAATGTGCTGTTAATATGGAACATGCACTGTATTTAACATCACTGACAGATATACAGAAGGGTCCAAGCACGTGAAATTCATTACATACGTATTTATTTGTTTGCTTTCTGGGATGAAGAAAATAATATTGGCACCCCTGGTAAATATGATCAAAGAACGCTGTGAAAAATTGATTGTTTAACCTTTTGATCTTTTGTTTAAAAAATTCACAAAAATATTCTGCTCTCATTGATATAAAACAACTGCAAACACAACACAGGTTTATCAAAAAAAAAATCAAAATGCATATGAATTATTCTAATTCAAAAGAGAAAAATATATGTGAAGTATATTCCCATTGATATTTTAATTTTTTTAGTACACCTGGGTGACTAGGAACAGGAAATTGTTCAACCATGACTTCCAGTTACACAGGGGTATAAATATGAGGAAACACATAGGCCAAATTCCCTTAGTCATTCATAAGAATGGGTAAGACCAAGGAATATAGCTGTGATGTGCGGCAAAAGGTTGTTGAGCTCCACAAAATGGGAAGTGGCTATAAGAAAATAGCACAAGCATTGAAGATGCCAATTTCCACTACCAGGGCAATAATTAAGAAGTTCCAGTCAACTGGAAATGTTATGAATCAACCTGGAATTGGACATGTGTCTAAGTTATCTCAACGCACTGTGAAGAGAATGGTTCGAGTGGCCAAAAAATCTCCAAGGATCACAGCTGGAGAATTGCAGAAGTTAGTTGTGTCTTGGGGTCAGAAAGTCTCCAAAACTACAATCTGAAGTCACCTACATCACCACAAGTTGTTCGGAAGGGTTTCAAGAAAAAAGCCTCTACTCTCATCCAAAAACAAATTCAAGCGTCTTCAGTTTGCCAGACACTACTGGAACTTCAAATGGGATCGGGTTCTATGGTCAGATGAAACCAAAATAGAGCTTTTTGGCAATAAACGCCAGAGGTGGTTTTGGCGCACACAGAGAGATAGCCATATGGAAAAGTACCTCATGCCCACGGTTAAATATGGTGGTGGCTCTTTTATGTTTTGGGGCTGTTGTTCTGCCAGAGGACCTGGACATTTTGTTAGGATACATGGCATCATGGACTCTATCAAATATCAACAGATATTAAATGAAAACCTGACTGCCTCTGCCAGAAAGCTTAAAATCGGCCATGGTTGGATCTTCCAGCAGGGCAATGATCCAAAACATACATAAAAATCAACACAAAAATGGTTTACTGACCACAAAATCAAGGTCCTGCCATGGCCATCCCAGTCCCCTGACTTGAAACCCATAGAAAACCTGTGGGGTGAACTGAAGAGGAGAGTCCACCAGCGTGGACCTCGAAATTTGAAGGATGTGGAGAGATTCTGTACGGAGGAATGGCCTCAGATCCCTTGCCATGTATTCTCCAACCTCATCAGGCATTATAGGAGAAGACTCAGAACTGTTATCTTGGCAAAGGGAGGTAGCACAATAATTGTTACACACCTATATTTAAAAAAAAAAAGATATATATATATATATATATATATATAGTTTTTTGATAAACCTGTATTGTGCTTGCAATTGTTTGATATCCATGATAGCAGAGTATTTTTGTGAAAGATCAAAAGGTTAAATAATAAAGACAATTTTTCAATTTTTCAGAGCCTTCTTTGCTCATATTTACCAAGGGTGCCAATATTAGTGGAGGGCATTGGCATATATATATATATATATATATATATATATATATATATATATATATATATATATATATATATATATATATATATATATATATATATATATATATATATATATATATATAAAAAACAATATCAATTACACAATATTTAACAGCACTGTTGTAAATAAAAAATGAATTGATGCAGATGCTTCTGGAGCAGATAACAAAGAAGAACAAACCCTCCACACATCTGTATCAAATATCTACACGCACACTCCACATGCAAGGGTTGATATTTATAAGGCCATGAAATCAGCTCTGACAAGCTCGATACACAAAACCCGCAAACAGTCACAACATGATGTCTATATCAGGGCTAGTAACAGCTCGGCTACATGATCGCCATGTCAGCATGACTTAGCCTGCTCATGCGTAAACCTAGCATGGCATCATCTTTAAAGATCACAGAGTTATGAGAGAAATCTGAAAACCTCGGTGGACCTAGAGAGGAAGCAGCTGTGTCGTCCTTTAAGTCTGAAACTCTTCTCATCCTTGGCATCGCGCCCACAGACCCGCTGTCATTCTGTGGGTCACGGCATGGGTTCTTCGAAGCTCGCTGTGGTTCTCTGAGTTAATCCGGTTTCACACCTCAGGCAGGCATGAAACTGTCCTACTGGAAAAAGACACTGCAATAGTACACACAGTGATCCAATAAGAGCTGCAGGAGCCAGGAATGTTTTTTTTTTTCTTGAGGAGGTTGCACCACTCATCTCAGGGGCTTCATTAGTTTTACTAAATAAAACAATGTTCCTCTTTATTTAAACATGCAAAACAATGATGGCCATGACATTGGATCAAGAGCTTCAGTCAATGTTCACATCAAACATCAGAATGGGGAAAAATGTGATCTCAGTGACTTTGACGTGGCATGGTTGAGTATTGAGCATTTCAAAATACTGCCGATCTCCTGGGATTTTCACACACAGCAGTCTTTAGTGTTTGTGCGAAAAACAAAAACCGTCCCTTGAGCGGCAGTTCTGCACTAAGAGAGGTCAGAGGCCAGACTGGTTTGGGCTGACAGAGAGGCTATGGTAACTAAAAATATCCATTCTTTACAAAAAAGCATCTCAGAACACACAACATGTCAAAGCTTAAGTGAAAACCTTAACCTTAGTCACACCAGCCATTTGCGGACACTCCCGCACTAGGAGTTCTTTGGTTTGTCTTTTGTCCCTTTAAGAAGAAGCCTTTATTTGTCACATATACATTACAGCACAGGGAAATTCTTTTCTTAGCATATCTCAGCTTGCTAGGAAGATGGGGTTAGAGCACAGGGTCGGCCATGATGCAGCACCCCTGGAGCAGAGAGGGTTAGGGGGCTTGCTCAATGGCCCAACAGTGGCAGCTTGGCGGTGCTGGGGCTTGAACCTTCTGATTAGTAAACCAGCTCCTTAACCATTGAGCCACCAATGCACAGAGATAAAATTCTACATGTACCTTTACAGCATTTGGCAGACACTCTTATCCAAAGTGACTTGCAGAAAAATAGCTCATGGTCTAAGAATTCTAAAACTAAAACACTCTTAGAGTACAAGATAGGACTGCATCCAAAACAGTCCAATTTGAGGTTTGTTTTGGTTTTGTTTCTTTTGAAATTTGTTATCATTTAAGTGCTTCGTGAAGATGTGGGTGTTCAGTGTCCAGTGACACAGCTGAGTTTCAAATGAAAGTGTGTTCCAAGGAAAATTAGTTCTTGAAAACAGTCCTATACCACAAATATGGCTGAACCAAACAACCCTCACAAGTCATATGAAAACTTAGAGGTGGGTTATTGCCTCTAACGTTTACAACTTCATTCATATTCATACTATATCGCCAAAAGTTTGTAGACCCCTGACCATCACAGCCATATACTGTATGAGCCTTATCTAAACTGTTGCCACAATGTTAGAAGCACAGAGTTGTATAGAACGTCTTTGTATGCTGTAGCATTACAATTTCCCTTCACTGGAACTAAGAGGTCCAAACCTGTTCCAGCATGACAATGCCCCTGTGCACAAAGCTAGCTCCATGAAGACATGGTGTGTTAAGGTTTGAGTGGAAGAACTCGAGTGTCCTGCACAGAGCCCTGACCTCAACCCCACTGAACAGCTTTGGGATGAACTGGAACACCGACTGCACCCCAGTCCTCCTCACCCAACATTAGTGACTGACCTCACTAATGCTCTTGTGGCTGAATGATTTCAAATCCCCACAGTCACGTTCCAAAATCTAGTGGAACTCTTCCTAGAACAGTGGAGGTTATTATAACAGCAAAAGGAAAAGGAATGAGAATGGGATGGAATGGGACACAATGGGATGTTCAGCAAGCACATATGAGTGTGATGGTAAGGGGTCCACAAACTGATGATAGTGTATGAAATCAAAAGAAATCCAACCAGATATACATTTTTAATATTTAATTTTTACAATAGACATTATCACAAAGCACTTTTACAGAAATCTGGGAGATTTAGATTGTAGATTTAGATTGTGATAACAATGAGGACAAAACCTTGAGAGGAACCAGACTATTACATATTATTCATACTTTTCCAGGCTCCCTCTCTTTAATTTGAGAATTCTTTGATTTTCCATTCAAAATGAATTGTCTTGACACACGTATACATCCCCCAGAGAACCAGCTTCTCCTGGGCCCTATGTTCTCCTGACAGGTGTGTCCCTGATCCGCATTTAGGGGATTAGTGTGATCCTGTAACATCCCTGCCTCCTTCCCTTTCCAACGGAATGTGTCCTGGCCTGAAGTGTGAAGTGCTGAGCTGGAGCGAGGCGGCACACATGACCTGCAGCGAAGAGGAGAGGTTAAAGGCGTGGAGGAAGTGTCTTCCTGTCCCGGATACCGCACCCGTTTTCACATAGCGCTGAAGGACTGGGGTCAGCGCAGAAGGCCAGGAAGAGGTGCATTACAAAGGAGGTTGAAGGAGGAAGACATTTCAAGTCACACAAAAGAGATATACTTAATGGTGGCCAGTGAGAGCTAGTGTTCAGGATGGTGTTTATGGGTGTTTCGTTACATCAGTAAAGTAAAGAACAGACATTGTGCATTGTCATATCCTTGGGAAGAACATATTACCGTACGGATTTAAAGAATTTTTCAAACAATATTTGATCATTCTTACGCAACGCTAGTAAAAAAGTTTGTCACTATTATTAAACAACATGTTCCTATATTCACCCTAGACAATTAAAAGTTACTAATGTGACTCCAGGTTAAATTTCTATTTGGAACAGAGTTTAAATATCAACACCAATTACTAATGTACTAAAACATGCTAGGGAATATGTTGTGTTTTATTTCTTAAAACACAACATGGAGGATTGTTCAAATCTGATTGGTCAGAAGGTGTTGATTAATTTTCTATAACAGCAGCTGCATCGATGCACTCATCTCATATTTTACCGTTAAAAAAAACAAAAAAACACCATGTCATGTTAGTGAAAAACCGCTAAGCACAAAGACAATTAAAGTTACAGGTTACAAAGAGTTGACACTGGAGACTCCTTCCTTAAATATTTAATAAAACCTTACTGTATCAATGTTTACAAGCGATTTTCATCTGTTTATGTGGCGTGTCCGACAGACATATATATACTGTATAAGCTGTTACTAAAGAAACAATCATATATAGAAGTGTATTCAGAGATATCTATGTATAGGTATGCATAAGGATTTAGATAACAAATAAGTTCAACGTTTCATGTGTCAGATTTTATACATTGCTAAACCATCTGTTGAGGTGACAATCAGTACGATTGTTAATATTGAATATACACAGATGTCTTGGAGGAATTATTACACACAATGAATGCAGCAGGAATGAAGAAGGCCATACCTAGCACATGAGCCTGATAAATCAGATATCGGAGATGATTCACCGTGACCCAGTTTGCCTTGATGGAAAAAAAAAAAAAGGGATCAGGGCTCGAAGGCGTCTGTGGAATGAGAACGAGATTGAGAAGAGGAGGATGGGCTGCATGAAGGGCACAGAATCTCAGGCGCCATGAGGTAGAACTTGTGAAATGCTACGCCGTCCATCGGACTAAGGGGGAATGAGTCGGGGACAAGGAAAGGCCATGATGAACATTAATCACTCAGTGTGTGACCGTGTCCATGTGTGTGTGTGTTAGTGAGGCCAAGGAGGAAGAACGGGCCAACAACAAGAGCTGCATTAGGTGTCGTCCTACATGTCCTCTTGTGTGCCGTGTAACCAGAGAGACATGGGGCACAGAGACAAAAAGAAGACACAGCGTGTGACACAGAATGCACTCGGAGAAGGGAGTTCAAGCCGCTGAAACGTGACACCCAACTTTAACTGTGCGTGCTTGAGAGAGAGAGAGACAGAGAAATGTCATATTGTGATTAAATGAGTCTCATTCTTTGTTAAGGACATTTAAGTTACTAATGACTGGACTTTAAACTAAATGTTATGTTGTTGTTCTTTTTTTTCCCATTGGTCTCCGCTAACTTGGAAGGGTTAGGACAACATGTCCTTCCTTTAACAAACAAGTGCAAGTAAAAATTCATGGATAAAAGTAGAATAAAAGAGTAAGCAAAGGAGTAAAACTTCCTCTGTACTGATGGATTTCCCATGGCGGAAAAATCAATGCCAATATTTGGTGTGACAAAAGAATAAAAATAAAAACAGTAGTCTTGGGTACAATGTGTGCAGTTTTATAAGGAAATGAGCTGGTAATTCTTGCAGAACCAGACACAGTTCTTCTGGAGACTTTGACTTTCGCACTCGCTTCTTATTTTTGCAGTGAAACCCAGCAGCCTTCATTGTGTTTTCTGTCTGAAAAGTGTCTCTTATGTAATATGCTGCTTTCTTTAATGACATACAAACATTTTTCTGTAATATTTAATTCTGTGCTAGAAAACTAATGTTTGGGAATCTAAAATGTTTTTTTGTACTGACTTCATAATGTAGAAGTCATAAAATAAAATAAAAAATCTATAACAAAGTTTGTATTAAAATAATAGGGTGCCTAAAACTTTTGCACAGCACTGTACGTCCTGACAAATGAGGTGTTTCTATAGAAGTAATAATGTATTAAAAACGAGCGCATTAATATCAACCCCTGATTTGAATTGCAGCTGGAACTACTGTCAGATATGCTGTTGTTGAAAGTTAATCAACACCTTCTGACTAATCAGATTTGAGAACAGCTCTGTTGTAAAATATACATAAACTCCAGTTTGAGATGGGAGAAGAAATATTGAAGAAATATTGCTGAGAGCTGAATCACTACAGAGGGAGTCTGTGGTGTTTTAGAGCTGGAAAACTTTATTGGTCCTAATAGGGAATTCCAAGCAGCCTTGTCTCCATCTTGGAAAGATCACAAAAGGAGGAAGGAAAGAGTAAGCAAAGTTGCAGTGCATGTTTGAGTCACTCTGTGCTTACTCATACTCATTTTCTGCCATTTTTCTTAAGCAACATATTCTGTCCATGTTCAACCACCAGTGGCTTTCCATCCATGTTGCGGTCCACAGTAAGTCTGTGGGTGGCACTTTTTGGGGGTGCGATCCTGGCAGACGGCCTCCTGAAGTTATATTTAACATAATAAAAAATGAAGAATATAGCTAACTGCACCTACAGAGTTTCCATGATTTTACAAATTGGTTCCAAAAGAGTGGTCAGGAACAAATTCAGGTTGTCGCTAAGTTTTTATTCTTTTGGACTGACATGGCAGTCCACCCAGGCAGGCTGACTCATTATCCCACAACAACTCGTTGAGCGTGGAAAAGTCACACACTCACTTACTAACTCACTCACTTCCTGCCTTTTTTCATCTGTCAGAAAAATTGCTGGCTTGCCATAGGCGTGTAGATCATTTTTAAAAATGTGAAATGTACGGATTTAGTTTTTCCTTCATCTTCTTCAAAAGTCACACGGATGACTGAAGCCCTTGGCTGTCCCTTATTGACTGACACATGGATATGTTGAATACATCACTAGTATTAAGAGTGAGATGGCAAGAGTAAAGCCGTTTTTCTGTTCGCTAGTAGGGCAGACGATCAGCTAGTAGGACCCTCTGAATTGCAACACCATGACCTGATGACAGCCAACAACTTCATCAGATGCTTGTGCAGGAATTAGAGAACATACTAACCAGGGATGTCTGGTAGAAATGTCCAAGCAGGGCTACGACATTCTCCTCTGTCATTCAAAAAGACAAAAGGACATTGATATAAAGTTGTGCTGATTGTTTACTCTTAGCAAAAGTGGATTATTTTTGTGGAACTGAGTGCAGTGGGACCACAAATGGTATGAAGAAGCAAGAAGCGAGGCTGGGGTTGATTTCTTTTAAGCCCAGCCTATAGATTCATGCTCAATATCAGTGACAATCATGTGATTATGTGTTCTGTGCTTCTTAAGCTGATATTTACGATTCCTGGAGGCCCAATGTGGACAACCTCCACTACTTATTGTACTTATTCCCAGAAAAATAATTTGACGGCTAGCTTAATCCATTCATTTTCCATACCACTTATCCTAGACAGGGTTGTGGGGAAGCCTGGAGCCTATCCCAGGGAACTTGGGGGACACCCTGGATGGGGTGCCAACCAATCACATGGCACAATACTATGCACAATTTGGAAACTGACAATCAGCCTGCAACACAAGTCTTTGGACTGAGGGAGGAAACCGGTGTACCCAGAGGAAACCCCCAAAGCACGGGGAGAACATGTAAGCTCCATGCACACAGGGTACACAGGGCGGAGGTGGGACTTGAACCTCCAACCCTGGTCGTGCAAGGCGAATGTGATAACTACTAAGCCACCATGCCCTCAGCTAGCTTCATGAAATGAAAAAAAAAAACCAACCAAAAAAAAAAAAAGCTTGGCCTCTTCAAGCTCAAGGCCTAGCCACTGGGCTGCACCACTTTAGCAATGTACTAAAGGACATAATGTGTCTCACCTCACATTTCTCCAAGCTAGACTAATATTATATTTCAGTACTCCAGTGTGGTTATTCTTAGATACAATAAAAGCAACTGGCCCTTTGTTAGTACACTGAACAGACATTACACCAAATTACTGACCACTGAATTGAGCCATGATTGCTCTAAAGTGCCAAAGATGCACCTGAATATTTTTAGTTGTTTTTTGGAGAGAGTGTGGCTTGAATATCCAACTCCGTTCTGCTCAGGGCAGTAGTAGCTTAGTGGTTAAGATGTTGGACTTCTGGTCATGAGTTCAAATCCCAGCACTGCCAAGCTACCACTGATGGAAACTTGAGCAAGGCCCTTAACCCTCAGTTGCTCAGTTGTATAAGTGAGATGAATGTAATTCACTCTGGATAAGGGCGTCTGACAAATAAATGCAAATGTAGCAGTAAACAAATACAGATATGGTTACAGTTTAATATCCCTATTATCTTTTTTTTTAATAATTGGCATGGCATGATGCAAATCAGCATCCTGGAAATAAAGATTCTGTACCTGGAACTCCTCAGCCGGACCATTGCTGGATTTGGGTTTTGGCAGCAGCTAACGCTATGAGGGCAGACATTCATTATGAGCTTGTAAACGAAGTTCTGGAGATGTCAACACTGACTTGTTCATTACTAATTGAGTGACCTAATGCACTGTGATATGCGGACGTCGAGGACAGGGCCTGCTCTGTTATTTGCCGAGCGTGGCTGGGGCGCGTTTATAGCCCCACGGGCTACAGCTAGTCCATGCACACGTTTTTAAAAGGAGCACCTGTGCCACATAAATCAGTAACAAACTCCCTGACCAGTATGTTACATTTCTAATAAGCGTCACAGAGGACGGGGTGAAGGGGGGGAGGATGTGGGGAGCTCTGGGCTCTGGAAGGGGGTAAGTGAAAAAGAATGGCTACTGTATGGAACTCGTAATGGGAGCCATCTGTGGGTCGGCCATGTTGAGGCCTCAGTGTGTGTGTGTGTAGAGGGAGAGAGAGTGAGAGAGGGAAGGAGATTTGCACCAGAGAAGGAAAGGCACGTCGTAAATCCTGCTCGTTTCGGGTTTTCTCGTGATGTTCGTCGCAGGGCTTTGGCCGCAGTAAGCAAATTGCATTTTGATTAGTGAACGTGCACCGGTCTGCTCCCAATCCGCAGCACGCACTCGAGCACTCGGCTCGTTTCTGCACACTCAACCACAATCCCCCGTGTCTGGCTGAACGCAGGCCAGGCTATTGGGTTACCATGCCTACGGTGCAAGAACCCAACTCCGGGGCTAAGTATGACCCGCACTACCTAAATCTTTTCGACAAGGACAGCCTAACATTGCGTACATTGACTGATTCCAATTATTGTATCTTTCAGTGTTTCCATGCCACATTAAGAACGTGGCGAATAATGCGATGAAGCTCCACATGTGCTCCTAATAGCTAACATAGAGAGGGAATGAAACAGACCATTAACGTGGCAAGTGTTCGTGTCATGTTACTACCCATGATTAACCAAAAAATCATGGGTAACAAAAATTATGTACACTCTTAGAAAAGGCTTCTCAAAGGTTCTTTAGATGTAAACGGGTTCCATTTGGCATATTTTGTTCTAGCCCATCCATAGAGACAAGTACAAAACTCCTTTAGTGATCTGCTTTTTTTTGTTTTGTTTTTACTACAGATGTACAGGTTGTGAATGTAAATATGTCAAGAAAATTGAGAGCAGATCCGGCAAGCAGCTTAGAGACGTGTTTGCCAGATTCACAAAAATCTTACACACATTTATATTTTAAAGTGTCTGGTGTCTGGCCATGGACACACTGGAGTTTACTACCAGGAGCTAAGATGAACAATTCACCCAACCTGACCTCATGAGAAACCTGAATGGGCCATGTGCTTGGAAACCATTTTGAAGTTGTAAGAAAAGATGTTAACCCTAACCTCTAACCCCTAACCCCAAGCCTAACCTTAACCTTTGTATCTGATCATAAGACCTGAGTCGTTCAAATTGTAAAAATTTGTTACAATTAATCATAATTAGGCGTGTTTAGGTCCATCACCAACTAACTAGCACTGCTTAGCTTGTGTCATCTGGAAATTCAGCCAACACTGTCAGCCTATATGTGTGTGATGACCTGGAAAACCTTCACTTTGACATTTTGACATTTTCTACTACATACACAGTAGTTCTGCAAATGGAAAATGGAGAAAAAAATGTATTTAAAGATTCAAGTTCCAAAAACAACAATTGATACTTGAAATTATGTGATAGATATATAAATTTATAGATATATATATCTTTATACCTGCCTTTACAGCTGCATTTGTTGAACTATCACTCTTCCTATCTAAGGCAAATCCGGGCCTGTTTATAAAGTTAATAAAACATTGGAGAAATTTATTTATTTAAACAATTTTTTCTGCCACAATGACATCCGACGGTTTTTCCCAGATATTTTTTCCCCCCACACATAATTTATTTATTTATTTATTTATGATATTTATTAATTTATTTACATCCAAAATGCCATAAAATGGCTTTGAAATTTATATAAAATTTAAAATCCCAGAATACGACAATCTATTTCTGGCATATTAGCCAGTTCGCCAGCTAGCTAGCCAGCCTATTTAATACAATAACATAGCTAATACAACATAATACAACAAGTACAATTAGTTGTGTGAATACTGATATCTCACATCAAATCGAGCTTTGTTTACACCTCCATAAACAAAACAAAAATGAAAAAAATGGGAAAGGGAAACGTTGGGTGAAATTATACCCTACCCTGGTATCTTCTTCATTTTTTATTTTTTTTTCATCATTTCCACCAGCGTGCCATATCACTGATGTGTTCACTCCTGAAAAAGTGTGTGTGTGTGTGTATGTGTGTGTTTGTGTGTGTGTAGGTAAGTGTGTTAGGGATTGAGGGGGTTACATTCCTGTCTGCGCAATCGCTGTGAGCACTATATCATGTTTATTAAGCCTCTTAAATCAGAAGATCCTGGAGGAGAAGGGTCTGAGCCTTGCTCCAAATAGCCCTACATGGGTGAAACTGCCCCACAGCGCACACAATACACACTTGCTTCTCTCTCTCTCTCTCTCTCTCTCTCTCTCTCTCTCTCAATGTGATCTCATAAACCTCCCAACTCACAAATCCCTCCCGAATCCGTCTCGGCTTCTCGGGCCTTCGGCACCCTCTGGAACCACGGCTGTGTGTTTTTCTTCGAGTGCACTAAGAAATGCATCAGCGTCCGACTGCCCTTTTCACTTCCGCTCCACTTTCTGCTTCACCGGAAATCATGCTTTCATATACGTCTCTGTCAAAAGCAGTTTAGGGAGCCGGACATATGGGGACACCCATGTGCACGCATAAAATGGCTGACATTCTTGGACGGCTTGTTTATGGGAAACATGTGTAGAAACATATTTTAAAATGTTGAACAGTGTTAAGGGTCGTATATCACTGAACAGTAATTATATATCACTATACAGTAATTACTAAGTAATAACCTAGGTATAACGTAACAACCTCTGTAATACGCAATCAACAAGCATGTTACATATTGGCTCTGTAAGGAATAAAACACTTAATGGTGAACTGTTTTATTCCACTTACACCAGTGCAATCTTTCAACGCTTCAATTTTTAAAAACTCATACTTTTTATCCATTTATAGTTACGTTTGATGTTATTTAATGGAACGTCCATGAAGTTAGTTCCTATTATTACTTTAGCAGCAGCTGTTCCCTCACCAGCCTAACTTTTTTCTATCTCTTGAAGTTGATAACACAAAAAAAAATAAATAAAAAAGCAGATTGTCATATTACAGAGAAACTGAAAGTGTAACCCGCTCTGTCCTGAACACTGGAGACTCCTTCCTTAAATGTTCGATAAACGTCTCCTCACGGAAAACCTAAATAAAAGCGCATTTACGTTTAATCTGGTTATTTTATACACGCTGTGAATGAGTTGTTGCCATAGAAACAATAACGTATTACAACTATTGCATTCATATAAACCTGTGATTTGCGGCTGGACTACTGTCCGAGCTGCTGTTAAAGAAAATGAATCACCACCTCCGGACCAATCAGAATCCAGAACTTAACGCGCAGCAGCTGTAGATGATGTGACAATTTTATTCCGTCTCTACACTCTACACTAACGGCTTAAAGCACGCGAACGCCGTGAAACTTAACTTTCACTATAAACCGTCTGTCAGGAGTTTAGTGTTAGCATCACGGTCCTCTTTGATAGAAAACATTCGGTGAACAGTTTTGGGAGGAAATGAGGACTGACATGGCTCGTAATATCAAATACCTCCTAAATTCAGACTGGATGTGTATTGTATGTACGTGAAGTAACTTATCACGGAGAACACGTTTTTATAGAGCTCGTAATTAACCTGTGGTAAAATGTGACCTAAGGACGTGTGTGTGTGTGTGTGTGTGTGTGTGTGTGTGTGTGAGTGGTGGAGGGGAATGTAAAACGT
Source organism: Cranoglanis bouderius (assembly GCA_023630585.1). Lineage (NCBI taxonomy): Eukaryota > Metazoa > Chordata > Actinopteri > Siluriformes > Cranoglanididae > Cranoglanis > Cranoglanis bouderius. Next base: position 4,614,949 of record CM042568.1, read on the forward strand.
CTTTAGTGGAGAAAATCCTTTTCTGCCACCAGCCTGTCAGAGATGAGTTTATTATTCCTGATAGGTAACAGGTCCGCTTCTGTAACAAACAGCCCGTGCACCTGTTGATACACGCGGGTGTCTTTTGAAAGTCCGGATCTGATAAAAGATGACTCGAAGGAACCAGTCAGACCCAGCTAGCGGTTAAATCTCCTATGTTGACCTCTGATAGGTTGGAAAGAGGTCAGGGTCATGGGCCAGGGGTTAGGGCTTCATGCGGTGGTAGATAGGAATAGAGGGATTGTAGAGAAAGGAGTTAGGAGTGAGAGAGGAGGGAGGGGTTTTTTAGGGTGCCGAGAGCTTCTCACCCGGGCAAGAGTTCAGTCCTATCATGGTGGGCCAATCTGTTCCAGACGCACCAAATGACACATTATTGGATCCAGACCTGACACGGGCGCTGTGTATATTACATTACCAGACACCGGCCTCACTTAAGGTTCATTACCTCTCCCCACAGAGAGAGAGAGAGAGAGAGAGAGAGAGAGAGAGAGAGACAGAGAGAGAGAGAGAGAGAGAGAGAGAGAGAGAGAGGTGGAAGGAGGTGGAAGGAGGGGTGGTGGTTAGGGCTATTATATTGAGCCATGCACAGAGGGTGCTTTTCCCTACACAGTGCATCTGTGCTCTCTTGGTTTGAGTCCAAACTCACCAAACTGTCTTCTATTAGGTGATTTCGTCAGTAGGATAAATTAAAACCATACAGTCACAAATAATGTTCACGCTACGATACGATCGATATGATGCACAGAAGAGAAAACTGATCTGATATTTAAATAGCCAAAAAAATTCAAATAATGCGTTTTCTTTTTCAATTACATATAAATTAAGTTGTACGAAAGGTCAGACACATAAGCCCCGCCCCTAATCCCTCATACGAATTGAGCCGTTCTTGCTCTTTTCACCGTCTTCTGCTTGTTCTTTCCTTCATTCCGGCCAAGCCCACAGCCACACTCTCTCGCTGGGAAACTGTCAAATATTCCCGGGACCCGTGCACCGTGGAAGCTTTTCTGCAGAACACCCAAGACGTTCCTGGCCTGAAGGGATTTTTTTTTTTTTTTCTTGGGAAGATATTAGAAACACACGGTACGCAGTGCGCTGCCTCCTCCTCTTCCCCGGGCACAGCGAGAGGATGGGGCTTGACCAGGGCAGGGCACAGGGGTTAACTCTTTCATTCTGAGTCCGATTAGGCCCGTCCGATCCCTAGGGAAGCCCCCCGAACACAAGGAGCAATAAGGAAAATGCCTTCGAGCGTGTTAGCATAGTTGGCATAGTTTTTTTCACTTTGTTCATTAAGTTCGAATTGACCCGAGCGAAAGCAAACAAAGATCTTAATTTGTTGATGAAATGGATAGCTATCTCTCGCAATGTCTATCGATAGCGGGAGGCACTTTAGACAACAACTGAGTGGTTCCCACGTTTCGGAAAAACAAGGATTATTTGTAGCGGTATGACGATACGAAGAGTAAGAGAATGTTAATGTTGGGGAAATCAGAGGGATAAAATAATACAGTATTTGCGGAAAATGGGACAAATAGAAGAATTTATCTGCCCATCCAACAATTTGTAGGAAAGTTACAAAGCGCTGACACCGGAGACTCCTTCCTCTTCCATAAATGTTAAATAAACGTCTCCTTACAGAAAACTTCACCATACATGTTTGTTTGTTTTTTTTAATTGGTTTTATACGAAGCGTCCATCATCCATCATTCAAGTCCTTGTAAATCTGTTGCTATAGAAACGAAAATGTATTACAACTAGCGCATTAATATAAACCTGTGATTTGCAGCTTCGTAATTGTCGGAGGGCAGTTATAGAAAATGAATCAGCACCTTCTGACCAATCAGAATCCAGAATTCAACGTCGATGTAATATAAAACAATATCAATGATCTGACTGCATGTAACACACACACACACACACACACACACACACACACATACACACACAGAATGTCTCAAAAACACTTGTCTCTATGTGTAATTTGACTATGCCATCCATCGCTGGTATGAGTGCTATGTGTGTGTGTGTGTGTGTGTGTGTGTGTGTGTGTGTGTGTGTGTGTGGGTGTGTGTGTGTCAGTTCTTGTACAATACGAAGCTCACATTCTTCGTCCTCTTTTCACAACCGGCTTCACGCTACAATCCAAACACGGCGTCCGGCCTGGCAGAACGCATGGCAGAAATATACTTTCTGTGGTATGACGCCGCTCCCGAAAAAGAGATTAGGCCCTATGATTTACCGTCCCATAATTCCTCGAGGACGGGGCCGCACCCAGGCCTTCGTTACGTCTCACATGTCCTCCTGCACGTCTTTTCTGCCGGACACCGAACACGTGCCGCTTCTTTCTCACCTGCCAGGGTCGGAGGTGAAGCATGCTGAGGACAGCAGGCACTGAACAAATAATGCCACAAATACCGCAGGGGCAGGAGGACGGGATGATACAGCAGTGACGGAGGACATGTTCACAGTGAAGAAGACAAGTAACATAAACGAATAGTAACCTGAACAGTATACAGTACACACCTATATTATTGGAACATGCAGAAACTATTAATAACAATACAGACCAGCCAAACACCTACAGGTGACAGGGCGGAGCTGTGACCAAACCAGGAAGTGATTTAGATCTAATAACACACTAGAAGCAGAATGTAAACCAAAACAGGAAGTGGCAGTGACAGTCTGTGAGGAAATCAGCCTTAGCCAGGTTGTTTAGGCAGTTTTTACTGGTGTGATGTTAAACTGCCTCTTTACACAACATGATCTTCACAGGAAGGTAGCCTAGTCAAGATTAGAAAGTAGCCTAAATAAAAACATTTGCACATCATTTTGGTGAAATATATTCGTTTTCTTCAAGAGATTTCCACAGAAGACCTGAACCGCATGCCATGAAATTGTTTTAGAAGTTCTATGTTGTTATTTTGACTTAGTGTCTCATTATTTTGACTTAATAACTCATTATTTCAAGACATTATATTATTATTTTGACTTAGTAACTCATAATCTTGACTTAGTATCTCATTATTCTGATCTACTAACTCATTATTCTGTCTTACTCACTTATTTTGACAAACTCACTCGTTATTTCAACGTACTTACTTGTTATTTTGACTTAGTATCTTGTTATTTCAAATTAATATCTTGTTATTTCACTTACTAAACGTTATGTCAACCTACCAACTTGTTATTTTGACTTATTATCTTGTTATTTCAACTTAGCATCTTGTTATTTCACTTACTAATCATTATTTCAACCTACATACTTGTTATTTTGACTTAGTATCTTGTTATTTCAACTTACTAATCGTTATTTTGGCTTACTATCTCATTATTTCAACATAATATCTTGTTATTTCAACTTAGTAACTCATTATTTTGACTTAGTATCTCTTTATCTCAACTTACTAACTTGTTATTTCAACTTAGTATCTCATTATTTCACTTACTAAGCATTTCAACCTACTAACTTTTTATTTCGACTTAGTATCTCATTATTTCAAATTACTAATTGTTATTTTGACTTTATAACTAATTTTATAATTAGTTTTTCGTTAGTTGGACCTAGTCAGAGTTATCTTGACTTAGTAAGAGTTATTTTGACATAGGAGCTCATTATTCAGACTTACTAAGAGTCATTTAATCCAACTAATGAGATACTACATCAAAATAAAGACATATCACTGTAAAAAAAATGGACATGTCCTTCCTCCGATGCAGTCGCTTTATTAAAAGATGCTTCTGTAGATTTCACAGTACATCACTGGAAGAAATTCTGCTCAAAACCCAGTTTTCTGTTAATGTTGGTTGTTTTTTTCTGAATTCAGCCACATCAACGTTGGAGTGGTTTTCCTGACACGACTGTCACTGATAGGCTGCATGACTCTACAGACTGGGCTAGAAATAAATCAGCCCCAGCCTCGCTTCATCATACCATTCTGTGTGCTTTTTTAACAACTGTTAGTGGTTCTGTTGCACTTGATTCCATAAAAAATACCCCGCCTTAAGCCATTTATTAAGAGCAAATAATATGATACTAACAACTAACGGATTTGCAACAATGAGGTCGTGTTCGTTGGAGCCCAATCTCTGCTTCTGCACTTCTATCATCAGTCCAGCCATTTCTCCCAAACCGTCCCCTCTTGTTCTGCCCCGACGTCCTCAAATGGACACGTCCATCCTCCGATGCAGTCGCTTTACTGAAAGATGCCACGCCGACATCAGCGAGCCACAGGGTCTCACCCGAACACACGATCTCAGCGATTCCTCGTGCCATATTAGTCACGACCGTGTCGCACACTCCATCGCCGCTCTCACTCTGTCTCTCCGTCCTCTTTGTTCTCTGACGGAGAGGAGCGTTTCAAAGCACGCTTCACCTTGTGCCCTCCTGCCAGACTGTGGGAACATTTTGAAGCTTTGTTAGCTTTCTCTTAGAATAGACAGAATAGACTGGTGCCTCTGCACTGGTCCTAATTCTGTCATCATGTACCCCCCCTCCCCCACACACACACACACAGACACACACAGACAAGTCAGTATATAGACATTAACACCACACATTTTTTAGCATGTAGGCTGTCAGAGTTACGCAAAGATTTGAACTTAAACCAGAACTTTACCTCGCTTCTGTTTTTCGATGAGGAATTTGATTTTCATACAAGTGGGATGGTTTACAGAATCATTCACCAAGATGAAATGGAAATAAAAACTGTATAAAGGAATCTTGAATATATACAGGTATGTACGTATAAAAGGATATAAAGACAAATATAATGTTTATATACAGTATATAGTATAGTATAGTTTGATATAATATTGGATGAAATTCTGTGCTCTAGTGAAGTGGTGAGGTGGTTTCTGGATTTTAGGGGGGGAAAAATTACACCAAATATTTGTAAACAGAAGATTCGAAAAAAAAAAAAAAAAAACATTTCCTAACTCAGAGTTCAAGGCCATTTTTGCAGCCATTAAAAAAACAACAACAACAAAAAAAAAACCCAAAACAATAAAAAAAAAAACTGAATTAAATCTATGTAAATCTCTTTAAATTAGACAATATACTTAATATTAATATTGTGTGTATGGTAATATTTTGGCTATATTTATCAGACGTACCACAGACACGACACAACTTTGTATTCAATTTTAATCCCAATCCAGGAGAATTATAATCAATTTGATGATGGTAGGTTGGGATTTTCACCCCAGGAACTAAACAAACCAAATAAATGATCCGCATGCCAAAATATGGCACATTTTCATAGAACATCTGTCCATATTTAAAAGAGTTATAATCACTGTAAAAATGAATGAATTTACAGGCTCGGTGTTTTTGCTGGTGCTATAAAGATAAAAAAAATAATGGGTGTTTTGGTGGTGGTTGTTGAACATTAGTTCATATTTAGGCAGAAAACTGCACCGAATTGAACATGTATTTGTATAATTGTAAGTTGATTGTGGGGGGGGGGGGGGGGGGGGGGGTTCATACAACGCGTGCCGGTTTGTGTGTGTGTGGGTGTGTGTGTGTGTGTGTGTGTGTTTCAGAGGGCAGCCTCTACGTACGTTCCAGCTCATTAAGCGTGATTAATAGACTCTCATGCTTTCCCATGATCTCCACTCTGACTCGTGGAATGGAGTGGACTGAGTGAAACGCAGAGCAGACGTACACACACACACACACACACACACACACACACACACACACACACACACACACACACACACAGTCCCGCCGTCCCTGATGCAGCACAGATTATCACCTAAAAAGTACTGCAGTGTAAATGGCCACTAAACGTCTGTAAACAGAATCACTTCACACACATTATATATATAAATTCTGATCAAAGTTCCTAAGAACTTCTGTATATATCCATAAATAATATTGTTTTATCATATAAAACAAATCTTCCTAAACCTACATGTTTAATAATAAAGGCTGCGAATGCAACGTTACGTAATATTCATCTCTTATTTTACGTCAGCTTCTTTATTTATTTTTTTTGTCTCTTAGTATTGTGATTGTTTTATTTTATGTACATTTTTAATTCGTTTGTATTTGCATTATTTTATATTTAATTATTTATGATTATTGTATATATTAGAACATGTATATTGTTTAATAGAACATTTAATTTCACTACATATTGTGTGAAATTAAGCATAAATATGTGTGAATTTTAAAATTTAAAAATTGACCCAAAAAAAAAAATGAATTAATTAACGTTGGCACAAATAATTCATTAACACATGACAAATTTGATTAAATTAAAATGGACAAAAATGTATTCACTAACAAAACGAGTAGATATAAAAAAGGACAAAATTACAATGTAACCAAATGATGTTATTGAAACTGACACAATTATTTATTAAAAATGCTAAATTTACTAATAATAATGAATGAACAAAATCAATACATCATAAACATTTACAACATTAAAAATTGACACAATGTATTGATTAAAAGTGACAGAATTAATTCTTTAGTTAATTAATTTAGTTTAGTTTTTAAATTAGTTAAAAATGAAATAACAAAAAATACAAATAACAGAAAATGAATCTTTCTGTAATTTTAACCAGAGCGACATAAACGTTTTGTTTGTAAATGCCATGATGTACATGGTTACTAATCACACACACACACACACACACACACACACACACACACACACACACACACACACACAAACACACACACAAACTTTATCCAGTTAATCTCCTCTAGAATATAATACGAGCCAAAATGTACACTGGAAGCAGCTGATGCTCCATTCTCACCTGCATAAATATACAACCGTGTATTTCGTTTAGATTAAGAAATAATCAAATTGCACACACACACACACACACACACACACACACACACACACACACACACAATGTGTTTTGTTGAGGAAATATGCTGTGTAATGTTCAGCTATAAGAACCATCTGTGTAACTAAAAACAGGCCTCTGTGTGAACCCTGAGAGATTCACATGGAACCGAGAGAACCGGGGCTGACACACACACACACACACACACACACACACACACACACACACACACACACACACACACACACACACACACACGCTGAAAGGATGCTGGGATGTTTCTGAGGCGTGAGTGGCATTCTGAAAGTTTCTGACATTAAAATTCAGATGCTTTCAGATAGAGATGCTGAGTGAGGCGTGGGTTACAGAAAGGTCACGTGACAATTCATTTACACGTGTTTTTGTAGACACTTTACATGCTTTACACTTGTTCCCCATGCAAAATGGATCTGACATGATACATTTAATTTGAACATGTTAATTTTTTACATGCCACATGCTTTTATTTTTCACGTGAGATCACGTGATTTTTTACTTTTATTTTTTACATATGAATAATTATTTTCATGGTAATTTTTCACGTGTAAGGCATGTGCGTTTATTTTTATTGTTCTTTTGTCAATGTACTCCGTGTATTTTCATGTGATTTTTACACACATTTTTTTTCCTGTAAATTTTTCACGTGTATGGCATGTTCTTTTTTTTTTTCCACACGCGATTGTCTCACATGTTCATTTATTACACATATTTACATTTTTACATTTTTTTCCCAGGTTAATATTTTCACATTTCATGCAAATACTTTTCATTTTCACACGTGAATTTTACATGCAGTTTTGTCACACGGTAATTTTCACATGTATGGCATGTGCTTTTTAATTTATTTCACGTGATTGTCTCATGTTCATTTTTCACGTGATAACTAATACTGTAAATTCAATGTTCACGTGTTAATTTCAGGCATGTAATGCATGTGCATCTGATTTTCACCAAATTTTTCACACGTGACTGTCACACGATTAATTTCTTGCCACATGTTAATTTTCCACATGTAGTGGACATTTTGTTACTTTTCATGTTATTTTTTGCGCATTATTCATTTAAGTTTCACGTGTTATTTTTTCACATGTAGGGCAAGTAGTTTTATTTTCACATTTTGTTTTTAATTTTCAGTGTCAATTTTTACACGTGACTGTCTCACACGATTGATTAATTAATCGTCAAATGTTAATGTTTCACATGTACTGCACGTGACTAGTCACATGACTAACTGTTTTTCACGTGATAACAAATTGTTCACATGATATCTCATGTTTATTTGAGTTCGCATGCACAATTTCAAGGCATACCCTAATAAACCTTTGCGTGTTTTTCACGTGATCACATCTTACTCACATAATCACGTGTGAAATGTATGTGACTTTTCTGTAAGGCGTTATTTAGACCCTGGGAAAAGATACTCACACATTTACACACACACACACACACACACACACACACATCAACACTTAGCTGGTGTGTATGAGTGTGTGTTTGATTGTTCAGTAATCCAAACATCACAAACGCAAACCCAAATGTTACAATAATACACACTTTATAAGTAATACACACTTTTTGAAGTAAACATAATAAAAAAATGGGTACATTTTGTCGTTTCTGGTGTTTGAAAGTTGTGTTTCAGTCTTTCAGTTTAGTTTTTGGTCGAGTGGCTGATAAATGGTGCGGTCGCTTCCATATAAGGGCATCGAGATGAAAGTTCACAAAGAAATATTTCAGCACGAATATTATAAGTGTTTATCAATCCATCAACCGCTTGCTACGTCACATTAATCATTTGTGTGATGCACAGAACTAATGAGCACATCAACAGAATGCCAGATCACGTGTAACACCCGGGATCGACCTACTGAACCACTACACACACACACACACACACACACACACACACACCCTTTTCGCTCTGTACTTCACCTCTTTACCTCTTCGCCTCACACGGAGCTGCTCGCTCGGGCTAAACTCCATCCCACTTTCTTTTTTAATCCAGTGTTCCTGCTTAATACACACATAAACACACACACACACACACACACACACACACACACACACAAGGCTGTGGAGGTTTCTTCATTTCCTGTGCAGGCCACACACAACTGCACACTGAACTCTGGGAGACAAAAAGCCGAGAAGTTGAAATGTGTAATAATACAGTATTACTGCGCAGCTCGATAATCCTGAGAAAGAGTCAGTTACAGCTGGGCAGCTGTGTGTAAATATAAATAAAATTATACGTAATACATCTCTAGTATCATGGTTTAATTATATGGTACATCATATAGATCGTTTTTTTTTTAAATATAACTAATAAAAAAATGAAAAAAAAGTTATTATAGTCATGTCTAACAATGCACTGTAACATTAAACATTAAAATAATATGTGTATTTTATATATATATATATATATATATATATATATATGTAACTGTGCAGTGTCTTCACCTCCTCTCATTATGATTACATATATACAATTTCCATGTGTGCTAGTCATGTGACTATTCTATTCTATTCTATTCTATTGTTTTTACTCTATTATATTCTATTTGCTTTTATATTTTATAGTGTTCTGTTCAATTCTATTTTCTGTTCTGTTCTACTTTATTCCTTATTATTCTTTAAATATTCTATTCTATTCCATTATAATATATTCGCTTCCTGATCTGTCCTGTTCTCTTCTGTTCTGTTCAATTATTCTATTTGTTTTCTGTTCTGTTCTATTCCATATATATATATATATATATATATATATATATATATATATATATATATATATATATATATATATATATATATATATAAATATTAGTGTTCTATTCAGATCTGTTATGTTATATTTGACTCTCTTGTATTCTGGTTCATGCTGTTTTGTTCTACTGTATTCTATTTTATACTCTTTTGATTTATTCTCCTTTCTTTTGTCATTACTATATTGTATTTTGCTCTATTCTGTTATATTCTGAGTTATTCTATTCTTTGAGCTATTGCTTCACTCAGTTGCATTCTGTTTTATGCTACTCTATTCTGTTCTGTTCTATTTACTCCATTCTGCTGCGTCTTTGCTGTCTGTTTTATTTCTGTTCTGCTGTTCTTATGTTTTATTCTATTCTGTTTTATTTTACTAAATTCTATTTTTCTCAATTATTTTGTTTCTACTTTTTTTTTCTTTTCTCTTCTGTGTTATTCTACTCTGTGTTATTCTATTCTGTTCTCTTTCTTTAACGTTTTCTACTTTTCTGTTCTGCTTTATTCCTTCCTGTTGTGTTGTGTTTTATTTTGCTCTGTTTTATGGTGTTATATTCTATTCTATTCCGTTCTGTTATAATCCTTACAATTTGTTTGATCTATTCTATTTAACTGTATTCTATTCTGTTTAACTCTCAGACTCTTGTTCTTTATTCTATTCTACTTTGTTCTGTTATCCTCCATTTTATTTTGTTTGATTTTGTTTAATTCAACTTGCTTTTATTCCATACTATTCCATTATCTACTGTTCTGTATAGGTTTAATAACTGTACTTTTTAAGTTATAAGTAAGCAAAGAAAGAAATAAAGAGTATAAGATTAAGTACTGTGCAAAAGTTTTAGGCACATGCAAAGAAATGCTTTAGAGCAAAGCTGCCTTCAAAATAATGGAATTAAATGTTTCTACATTTAAAATAAAATACAGTAAAGAGCAGTAAACAGTAGTAAATGAAACAAAGTCAATATTTTGTGTGACAAATTTTTTTTTTAAAATAGTAGTCTCCGGTACAATGTGTGCCGTTTTATAAGGAAATGAGCTGGTAAGTTTTATTGAGAATCTTGCAGAACCAGACACAGTTCTTCTGGACACTTTGACTTTCGCGCTCGCTTCTTATTTTTGCAGCAAAACCCAGCAGCCTTCATTGTGTTTACTGTCTGAAAAGTGTCTCTTACGTAATGTGCTGCTTTCTTTAATGACATAAAAAAACATTTTACTGTAACGTTTCATGTTGTGCTAGAAAACTAATGTTTGGGAATCTAAAATGTTTTTTTGTACTGACTTGATAATGTAGAAGTCATAAAATAAAAAATAAAAAAATCTATAACAAAGTTTGTACTAAAAAAAATAGGGTGTCTAAAACTTTTGAACAGTACTGTATGTAAAAATATTAACAGATAATAAGGAATATTAACATGAATGATTTAATAAATGTTATGAAGCAAAGGTAGAGATGTTTAGTTATGAGTAAGAAACGTAGCAACAAGTAGACCAAGAGATTTAAAAATGACAAATATGAGAGAGAGAGAGAGAGAGAAAGAGATAGAGAGAGAGAGAGAAAGAGAGAGAGAGAAAGAGAGAGAGAAGGGCAATGAGGAAGAGTGCAGTGTAAAGGAAGAGAGTATGAGAGGAAACAGAGAGAGAAAGTAAAACAGAATGCAGTAGTGCTCCCTCTACAGTTCATCCTAAATGCAGAGGAACTCGCTTCTCATTTGTCGTCTCAATTAGCTGCCAGTTGATCACGGCTCACACTACAGCAGCTCTGTCTGAAAGCCAAACCTCAGAGCGCGCTGGATGGGTCGCCGCTAACCACGCGAGGAACGCGCTGAGAGCACAAAACCAGATGGAGGGAGCTTTAAAAAATGCCTGCCACGCAGAACTGGCCACCTGATCTCCACCATCCCCTCAGCACAGCAGCACAGTGCAGGCATTGTCCTCCAGCTGCAAATCCTGAGCTTCCTCAAGCTCCAGACCTCAACACCGCGCCACTCACAACACTCACTGGGGCAAAGCACACACATTTACAGCCCTTCTCTTACCCAGTAACGCTCATCAATTTGTTCATTATCATGTGGACCAAAGCTCAAAGTCTGCTAAATTACACCACATTACACACACATGTGGCCTGCCACCCCACACACACACACACACACACACACACATACCTGGGAAGTGAAGAACAGAGTGTGTACTCTTTAAAGAGCCAGTACTTAACCACAGAAGTGGACAGGGCTCTTTTGTATCTTCAAGGCTTCTTAAAAACAATGACTTCAACAAGAAAAGTTTCGATTCTACTATTTCTAAGAGGAAAGAAGTTCTGTTCTAAGACTGAAAAAAAACCAACAATTTTATACAAGTGAAGTCTAATTAATAAGATCATTCTAACCCCGCCCCTAAACCTTGGTTACTTTTTGGTCCGAATTGTTGCAAATTTGCAAGGGAGATGTTGGTAAAATTGCATTTTAATCATCGGGGAAACAAATAGATTTCTTTTTTTTTTTTAAATTGTACAATATGGTTGGATTTCTGTTAATTTTATACAATTGAAGTTGTAAGGCGTCGTAAGGAAACTCCGCCCCTAAACCATCGTTACATGATGTTTCCCTACACCAATGTTACTCAATTGTTTGAATTGTGGCCAATTTGCAAGTGCAATGTTGGAAATATTGTATTTAATCCCTGGAAAAAAAAGAAAGAAAGAGATTCCTTTATTGTATTTCTTTTAATTTTATACAAATGAAGTGGTAAGAAAATGCTAACTCCACCCCCAAATCTTTGTAAACTTCCGTTCATTCGAATTGTTACAAATTTACAAGTCGCATGTTGGAAAAATCGCATTGAATAATTTAAATTTCAAAATCAAACAGGTTTCCTTAATTTTTTCACCAAATTTAAACAAGTGAAGACAATATGGTTGGAAAACCCTGCCCTTAAATCTGAGAGGTCGGAAAATATGCATTTTAATCACTGAAAAAGCAGATTTCTGTCATTTATTTTACCAGTTTAAACACGTTCGAACAATGTGGTTGGATTTCTTTTCATTTTATATAAGTGAAGATAAGAACATTCTAGCCCCGCCCCTAAACTTTGGTAACTTCTTCGATCTCTTACAAATTTGCATGTGATTTGCATTTTTATCTATGGTTTTGATGTGTTATTTCATAAAAAAATCATTGAGACAGCAGTGTAGCGTGATGTCATATTGTTTGCCATGAACGTCTTTTTCTATTCGCTTTAATACTTTTCATTTTACACAAGAAACAGAACATTCCGGCTAAATCCTCTACAGGAGGTCCAAACATGCTAGCCAAGCCGTAAATGCGGAAACTGTCCCTTTTTCACTCGAGTTCATTCCACATCCACACCTTTCCACACGTCTATCTGAGTTACTCCAGTGCTGGAAGAGGACGCTTGATGTGGCTCTTTTCATTTCCACCCAACGACAAAAAAAAAAAAGCCCTCTTTCTGAGCGGCCACCATCCAGACCCTGGGCGTCTCCACGACTTCAAAGCCTGGCAGAGCCTCCTTTTCCCTGCTGGCCTGCTGGAGCGAACAGACACGGCCTTCTTCTGAGGTGGCACGCGCCACGGAGGGCTGTCCACACCTGTGTTTGCTCCGAGCCGAGCTAATTAAGCCGGCGATGCTATTTTGGACGTTACGGGACACAAGGCGGCTTTTAGAGAGAGACGGAGACTGTCAAAGGAAAAAAAAAAAAAAAAAAGTGGGGGCTTGGAAATGAAGCAAAACCTTAAAATGGCAATGTGTTATCATCCAAGCTAGGTTTCTAGGTCAATCAGGTTTAAGAAGTTCTGGTTCTCATCAAACAAAACAACACTTTATATCTTACACCGATGCTGAATACAATGAAATGGAACCCGGAGAGAAGATTCTTGCAGATTCCTGCTATGTGGCTTTGCCATGTGCTGACTAAGGAGAGAGAAAAAAAGCAAAATAAGAAAGAGAAGTAGGAAGAAAGAGAGAGAGAGAGAGAGAGAGAGAGAGAGAGAGAGAGAGAACTGGGATGGGCTGGTATTGAGTTACAGAGTTGAAGAGGAGTATCAGGAGGTAAGAAGAGGTCATACTGGGCGCAAAATGAATTTCATGTCAAAACAAATGGCTGCTCTCCCACTTGATGACAAAGCACCTGAAGCCCTTCGAGCCGTTTCTCCTAAACGAGACTCCTCGTGAAAGAAAAAATGCAACTCAGCACTCGAGTGAGGAAGCACACATTCCTACACGGTGGATGATTTTATCTTTTTTTTTTTTTTTTTTTTATTTCATCCCATCGGGATGAAATAAAGTTCAGCTTCGTTTAATGTAATCAACACTATTATTCATCATCATCACCCGAGCGTTGGTGAATTCTCCATTCTGATTGGTCAGGAGGTGTTGAATAATTTCCTCTTTGCTCTTGTTTTAACACATTCGAGTTTCTCATTCACAGGGACTTGTATAGTGGACACAAACAATGCATGTTGTTACTTAAAAAAAGTATAATTATTATTATGTTGATGTGATAAGTTTTCTGTAAGCAGACATTTATTTATCGTTTAGAGAAGGAGTCTCCGGTGTCAGAGATTTTTTTTTGTACGTTTTCCACCATGGGAAAGTCTTCAGGAGTTTTTTTTTTTTTTCAGTTCCTCGGTAACATGACAAGCAGCGATTATTTATTTATTTTTTTCGGATTAACTTTATAGAAAGACAGGGTGGTGATTATCTAAGTGATAACAAGAACGAACTTCCACAACATTAAATATAACGACGGTATCAATGGATGACTTGTCATTCATTAATAAAATTAAAAATTATAGTCGTCGGCAAACGATTCCACCCCATGGTTGATTCTTTTTCCTATAACAGTGGTGTTTTTCATTCTTACTCGTTATAATAATTATTAAAGATTAGCCTTAGTAGTGCTCCAGGTTTGGGAGATGTTATAATGCATGATTAGTGTTAACCTCGTTGAGCAGGGATTTTTTGTCCACCATAAAATGTTCATGCTAATGGCTGTAAAATGAATCAGCAGTGCATAGTTAAAGCAGCCACAGGGGCAGATTCTTCTAGACGTTCTAGACGTTAAACAGCTAAACATAATGCATCAAGGAAGTCTTGAAATTAGCATCTATATAAAAAAACGCACACACACACACATCGATGAGTTTGTTGAGCCAAACAGGAAATTCATATTTGTTTTTCCCTTGTTACAAAATTCAAAATGGTGAATTATTAACCAACAAATGACAACACCCTAATGGGATTCATGGTGCGCCACCAGCGTGGATCTTATTTATCGCAAGCAGGCCGCATGTTTTGACAAATGGCCAGGTTCTGCGAATTCTGTCATGGCAAAGTTCAGCAATTAGCCTCCCATGTACAGGGACGTGGGCCCTCCGCCGTGAGCGCTCTCGATTTATGAGTTCGGTCCAGCAGCCTGACTGCTTCAAAGCACCGGCAGGAGAGAGCAAGGAGTTCACAAATATGAAAGAACACACACACACACACACACACACACACACACACACACACACAAATACAGGCGACTGTAAATCTGAGAAGAACAAGGGGGAGCTCATGGATCCTATGGGAGAGATGGACTCTTACAGCCCCTCACTCAGGAGGCCCATAGCTCATATAAGGTCTGACTACGACTTTGACGTTTCTTTTTCGTGGACGCATCTCCGATTTGACCTCTGGACTAAAACAAATATGTGAAACGTGTTCCATATCTATAAAATACCTCAAATTGGAAGAACCACGCAGTAGATAAACACGGCCCTCGCGGTAGTAGGTGGTGCATGTGTCAGTGGTTAATTTTCCACTTTAACCTAGAGGTCCCCTGTAAATATTTAGTGAAGCGAATTTGGCTACTACGGAGAGCTTCTGTGTGACTCGAACAGCTATTACTTCTCTGGCTGCTTTGAAACAGGTCTATTAGCAAATAAATAAATAAAGAGATCAGTCTGAAATTGACAAGAATTCTTGATTAAAGTACTCATGACTGTATTAAATGTATGAAACAGTATAATCCTATATAATATATCTCCACCCCTTTAACCTTATACGCAAGATATGTGAATTGGATACGCCCCCTTGTCATCATGTCGTCCCAAAGAGACAGCTAGCTAACTATTACTAAACTCGCTTGTAAAGATCTCAATTGTAATAGTTGGAATTGTTGGCGAATTGTTGTGATATAACTTATAAAACTTTGAGACATGCTGTTATAGGAAAAGAATCAATGTTTGGGGTGGTAACAGTCACTCGACTTCACATCAGTTAGTACCATTAGGTAAGGAAGCACACCATGTCATCCTCGATTCATTTGCATATCATGATAAGTTTCCAAGGAATGTAGGAAAACATTAGCTAAGGACAACATTAGCTTAACAACAGCTTCCTTGCTAATCTCTCAAATGTTAGCTAGCATGAAAATGTCTCTAAATGATTGCTAACATCTATACTTCTAATATAAATACAACGTTTTTGTATTAGCAGGTAGATTACTGTGATGGGTATTAGCTCTCATTGTCACTGTCACATTTGTTAAAGTTTAGATTTTTTTTTTTTTTTAGGAATGTTAAGATGTCTGGTCCTAAAAAGTCACTTTATGATTTTGCAAGTATAAGATTATAGAGATATTTATTGACGTTTGAAAAAAAATCTAGTGTCTTTTGAAATGTAGGAAGTAAAAGAAAAACCCAAGTACAGATACTTCAAAACCAGATTGTACTTCCCATTTCTGGTCATTATTATACACGGAAAACATTCTGACTGGCTTCATGTCCGGGCCATATTCTTTTTATTCAATCACTCCATAATCCTCAGTGGAAAACCCCGAGAGTGTGTGTTCTCTCACTAAGATTCACATTCCTCAACACCCTCCAGGGAGCCTCCACTAAACCTTCCCATCCATCCAAACCTGCTGAGAGACCGAGCTTATCAGCAAAGAACCTGGTGATATGCATGCTCTCTCTCTCTCTCTCTCTCTCTCTCTCTCTCTCTCTCTCTCTCTCACACACACACACACACACACACACACACACACACTCACACACACACACACACACACACAAACACACCTCACTGGGAGCATAAAGGACAGCAGGCTTAACATGTGGGGACTTAATACTGATCTACTCAACACCATCACACCAGCTGGGGCTTAGAGATGACAAGGAAGGACAGAGATAACTGATACAGAGAAAGAAAGAGAGAGAGAGGTGTGGGGGGGGAGAACCAACCTGTGATAATAACTGACTGATTTAAGGGCTCTCAAGAAGTGGCGAGAGAATTCTGTCTGGCCAGTAAAACTGAACAGTTACCAATCCCTTATATAACATTCGTTTTCACTAATTTGCAAGCTCAAAAAATATTCATACACAAAGAAAGTGGTCCATCACTCTTTAGTTTGTCTTTCTGGAGAAATCCTTGAAGGCTATACGTAGGACCCCCACCCTCTTTAAGTTTTCTTAACTTCCGTAAGAGTTCTTAGCTTTCAAATTTTTTATTTATTTATTTTTTTTTTTTACTTGGAACAATTTCTGAATTATTCAAAAACTGTTTGTTAATGGTTCCTTAGAGTTCTTAGCTTTCCAAAGCAGCTCTATTTGGAGCCAACAACACAACAGTGTGTTTTCCTTTCAGAGAGGGTTCATACACTTTTACAAAGTGTTCTTTAAGAGTTTATTAGATACTTAAGGGTTCTTTGCTCCCTGAAAGGTTTCTACTTGGAACCCTTGCTGAGTGTAGAAGGAGCTAGAATCTTTCTTTAGGTTATTTTTCTGGGGAAACCCTTAAAGATTCTATGCAGAACCCTATGCCAGAGCATTTCCCTTTCTTACACTCTCACAAAAAGAAGGTTCTTCAAGTGTTCCTTAAGCGTTCATTGGATACACTCTGTTGTGGGGTTCTACGCAGAAACCTTAGGGGTTCCCCCAGAGTTTCTCTCAGAAAAAGGTGAAATCAAGACCCTTGGAGGGTTCTTCAGTTGTCTCTTTGGGGAAGCCTTAAATATTCTGTGTACAACCCAATAACAGATTGTTTCCCTATAGAAAGGGGTCCAAGAACCTTTAACTGCCACTGAATGGTAGAACCACTGAATTGGTATACCATTGAAATGGTATATGACAAAATTTAATATTAAAATGAAAAGAAATGGCCAAGTTCTTCTTTTCTCTTTTCTTTATTATGTCATGATTAATCTCCATGGTCACTCATTCACTCACTTTCAGTAACCGCTTTTTCCTGGTTGTCAGGGTCACGAGGTCACTGTAGATGGGACACCAGTCCATCTCAAGGCATCATGCACACACACATTCACACACTCATTCACACTTATGGGCAGTTTATCCTAGCCACCAACCACAAGTTTTTGGAAGGTGGGAGGAAATCGGAGAACCCAAATTCAAACTTAACTCTATAATCACTATCTCCAAGAGTTAGAGAACTCCCTGTCTCTGAAGTCTCTCCTCCTGTGGATGTAAGAGACACTTCTAGCAAAGTCAATATGAAATTTGGACACTTGAGTTGCACAATAGTTGGGGCTGAGAGCTCTGCTTTCATCTTCCCTCGGTCAGGGGCCTTCTTCACAGGAGGAAAATGGGATAGACACACAGACCCCTCCCAGTTTGGCCATTCCTGATGAGCCAGAGCTGGCTTTAAAGTCGCACCATGTGAAGAGCTGCTGCTATGTGTCCATTAGTCCTGACTGTCAATCAGATCAGAGCTCCAAAGCTGGCTTTGTTTGAAGATGGACCTCACAGCAGTTAATGCATCAGGGGGACTGATTAGACTGTTGGACAGATGGTTTCAGTAACAGATACCATGACTGGGAGTAGCAATATATATATATGATTTCAGAATTTGAGCAATCACTGGCGACCAGTTTAATTTCTATTGAGATCATTTTAGGGATTTAGTAAGATTACTAATACACTACATTTAATCACTTCATCAGATTCCTATTTGAAGGAATGCAAAATCCAATTCCTGCCAACAATTGGTACAAAACCATCAACATGCCATTCATGTCATTCCCAGTCTGAAAAACATTATGTACTGAAACATGATGTCTCGGCTGCCATACTGCGCCCCGAACCGTTCTCGGGGTCGATTCGCAAGGTCTAGGGCCGTGAGACTGGGATTCCATCACCCAGCATTCTTCACTAACAAGCCAAATGATGGGAAATGACATTGGGCATCATTTAGCTGTCACAAGCCTAATCACCCAGCATGATGCAAAAAGAGTGAGACCTTGATTGCTGAGGCTTAAATGGCTCCAACAGAAATTGGCCATTTTACACCTTGGCAGCCTCCCAAAGGCACAAATTGTCCTCCTGCCTAGATGAGACAAAATGCTTAAGAGCAGTGAGGTCTATGAAACGACCATTTCCCTGGGAACTTTGCTGCCTTACTTGGTTCTAAAATAGCCTGGAACTAATGGAAAAGGGGGAAAAGTCGGTGAGACATGCACTTATTGCTAATCACCAATGGGGCCTCAATTTTCTCGAGATATACTGAGGAATTTGGTATGAGTTAATGATTATTATTGCATATCTCAATTTCACTGTGAAGTGAGCTGCTGATGTAATCCAAGTTAACTGCACATTAGGTAACTATTATAATACGACTAACAAGAAAAGGTGCTTACAAATTATACTTTTAAATAGTTAAAGCTGTGTGAAGGCTCAGCTCCCAGCATTAGCATGTCCACATTGGGGACAGCTTCTTCAGCAAAACATGTGTTGTTAAGCATCCATCCTTATTAAATATTAGCAGATCTCTAACCAGAAAATAAATATTATTCAATAAACATGAGTAAACCCATAAGTTGGTTTGCATTCCATACCCTGTGATTTTTTTTTAAAGTTTCTAGAAAGTTCTCTCCCAATCACACAATCAAACCCATGAAATTTATATTTTTTTCTGGCTCTCGGTTTGTATCCCATCACACGTGGGTATGTAGGGTCAGTAGAGAGTGTGTCAGGATGTAAGTGTCTACATTAAGTAGTGCTTTTATTTGGGTAAGAACTAGGATCAAAACCAGGAAGTACATAGGAAACAGGAAACAAGACTCGGACTTAATGATACAAAAGTATGATAAGACCTTGCCATGAACAATGACACACAAAGGATATAAAAAGGCAAACAAATCTAGAAACCAATAAAAGGACAGGGGAAGAGACATGACTACTAGGACTAGAACAGAAACCAAGGGAACGATACTGTTCTTCTGGCACTGGATATGGGTCCCATCACACATTGCCATTTGTGTCCCATAGCCATATGTCATTGTTGAGATGTTTCTAGAATGTTCTTCCCCATTCACATTGTTTTAAAAGCCTGAATCTTATGATATTTATATGAAACTGAGCAACAATGGCGGACCAGTGTGTTCTGGCTTCTGAGTATTCTGGGTACTTATTTCTATACCAGTTTGTAATTGTTGGGATGTTTCTAGAATGTTCTTGCTTACTTACACTTGTTTATTTGGTTTGCCAGTACTTTATATGTGCAGTTGTAAACCACAGGTATGTTAGGGTTTGTATCCCTTAAAATTATTTGGAAGTCTCTAGAATGTTCTACAGCATCTGATCTTGTGAGGCAATCATATTAAATCAAGTAATAATGGTGGAACAGCATATTCCGGCTTTGGGTTTGTATCCCATCACGTGAAGGTGCTTGTGTCATACTGGTGTATGATGGATGGTATTTTTCTAGAATTGCTCATTTACACAGGTTTATTTGGCTTACCATTACTTTATCTGTTCAGTCTTAAGCCTCCTGTTTGCATCCCTTTCACCTTATGTGGTTGTTCAGAAATCGTAATGTCCATGCAGTTGACTACCAATGGGTCAGTGTTCTTCTGGCTCTGCATATGGGTGTCATAGTCATGTGTCTTTTTTGGAAAATCTCTGGAAAATTCTTCCCCATTCAAACTGGCATCTCAAACCTAATCTAATGAGACATTCATGTGAAATTGAACAACAGTGGTGACCCACTCTTTTCAGGGATGGGTTTTAATCTAATCACATGTCAGAACTTATTTATCATGTCAGTGTATTATTGTTGGGTTCTTTCTAGAAATATCTAGCCTTCCAGTACTTTAGATGTGCAGTCCTGAGCTTTATGTTTGTCGGGGTTTGCATCCATTACCCTTTAGGCAATAGTTTGGACACACTGCAGTGTCTATGATATGGAATATTATTATGACTATGACTGTGTTCTTCTTGCTCTGGATATGGGTCCTGTAGTCATATGTTGGGATTGTTGGGAGGTCTCTAGAATGCTCTTCTCCATTCACACTGGTTTATTATTGATCTTCTTCCCATCAAACATTGGCATTTGTGTTCCATAGACATATGTGATAATTGGGAACTCTTTAGAATGTTCTCCAGCATTCACCCATGTTTATTTGGTTTGTCAAAAGACTTATTGAATGATGCCACCTTCTAACATAACAATGCCCCTGAATGTGGAAGAACATTTGGTCAGTGTTGTTGTAGGTTTGTCAATACATTGAATTTGTGTCTTAAACCCATGTGTGGTTGCTGGGAATTCTCTAGAATGTTCTCCAGCATTCACTGAGGTTTATCTGGCTTACTGAATGATGCCACCTTCTAACATTACACTGTCCTTGACTTTGTTTCGGTGTTCCTCTAGTTGTGTAGATCTATTGGAAGTCACTCGTATCTTCTCCCGCATTCACATTCACTCATCTACTGTATCTTGTCATCTCTTTCCCTGAACAGTCTGAAACTGACACCTCACATTAAAACATCTGTAATGTAGCACTGGATAATCTTGGGTCTCTATTCCTCAGGCCAAGCATTCAGTCTTCAGGCCACTGGGGTGAGGCTCCAGCCTGAAGCTCTGGCCTTCTGAAGAAGGTTCTGGGTTAATGAAATGGAATCCTCTGGCTGTCCATTACTCTCAGCTGGAACGAATCAATCTGAGTGGAGTGTCTCTGGCCATGATGTCTGCAGGGCTGGTTTTACCTTCGCTGGAGCCACTGGGAAGACTGCCTGTCTGGATCTGTGAGCTTCATCATTCACAATCCAAGATTAACTTTAGTGTGCCAGTCACTCCAGGTATCTCCATTACACTGTGGCTAAAACACTCAGAGGAGAAAAACATTCTCAATGCATCATGCAATAACTGAATAAAGTTTGTTCATATTACTGTGTATTTACACTAGCAAACCTCAAAGCAGCAATTCTCTAACACTATTCAAAGTGATCATTTTCTAGGTACGTATGCAACATGGATTTCAGCGACAGCAGCAAGCCACAGCACAACAAGCAATACACTGCTATGCCCACAGGTGACATCTGTAGCAGTCACAACATGCCCACAAGAGACTAACTAGTATGAATGAAGAGTAAGTTTGCAAAACGAAAGCACTGGGACTATGACTTAATGGAATCTAAGGACCTAGTACCCCAGTACATTTTCTGAAAACTGGTTGTTGAAAAGTTGGTACCTTGATGTCAGAAATCAAGGTACCAAACTATCCTTTTACTTGTCGCCTGTGTGTTAACACCAAAGATACATGTGTTGGAACTTCAGGACGACTGATGTACCTTTAAAGCTTACTCTAAAAGCAAATTAAATGTACACCACCACCATCATATGCAACTCCCCTGGTTAAACATAGTAAAGGTACAAAACTCTTGTATCTTGGTACTCTTAATGGTACCATGACACCGACAAGGAAAATACAGTTCGAGAGCTTACTCTTGGGACGCACTTTGAACATAAAAGCTAAAAAAAAAATTATATATAAAATCCAGCTACTGAAAGACACAATTTCAAGCACCGCTGCTAGTTTATTTTCCTGTCCGTATTCCAGCCTCGATTCTATCTACGTGTTTAATTTTTTGCTATTTGATATCAACATTACAGCGCTCTCCTGTAGAGGTCATGTCTTTTTTTTTCTCTCGCACTCTTTGCCTCCTTGCATGTCTCCATTTCCCTTCTTTTCCTTTAATTTAAACCAAAATCTGGCACTTTGCCTCATGCTGTCTCTCTCAATCCCCTTTTCCACCCTGCTCTGGCATGATTTGTTTGATATCAGCATACCGCTGCATTCCTCTCAGCTCCTTTCCCTCTCTATCTGTCGTTCGTATTTTCTGATATCGGGGTCAGGGTTAAGTCCTGTCTCTCTGAACTCAATCCCCCAGTCTGGCCCTGTGCTTATAGCCCAGCTGCCTCTGCGCTCTCACACTAACCCCCTTGTTTATATCGGGATGCAATTAAGTCCAGGCCAAGTAAGGGAGTCCCAGAGAGAGCACTAAGAGTGCAAAGCCGAGACTCGAGTTTCAGCCAGGCTCTGGCCATTCCTCGCCCTCTCTGCCTGAACCGGCGGTCATCTTGTTTTTTGGTTGTTGTTTTTTTTCCTTTAAAATGATTCGGATTAGCATATAGTTTTGAGATCCAGAGTGAAGTTCTTTAAAGATACTGCAGTGAGGCAAGGCTAACAAAAAATGATGAAGAGAGGAGAAAAGTTTTATGATTTGGTAAGTAGAAGGAAGGAATTTGCATCACATACCACTGCAATATACCATACCATAACAATCAGCATGAGGAAGTGTTAGCTTTAAATTCAACTAAACATTGCTGTGAAAGCGTTTGATCAACTTTGATTGGGCTTTGTTGGGAAAAGTGTTCAAAGTTCAAAAGTTCAGGATGAATCACCTGAATTAATTAGAGAAATTATACCAGTAATTAGAGAAAATACGCGACATGCAGCCCTGGTTTGTCTTCACATTTACTGCAAACTTATTTGACTTGAAGCAAGCACTTTCGAAAGTGGTTTTAAGAAGTGCACTCTGTTTCACACGGGTAACCACATTTTATTTTAATCTTAACCCAACGAAGGAATAATATGAGACATAATGAACTCGAGGGAAATAATAACAGCATGATGAATGGTAACCCCTTGAACAGATCAGATTAAACCTTTGCAAATGTGAAAGAGCTCGTTTCAAATACAGAACCACAAACATCCATTAAGCCCCAAAGAACCGCAACAAGCGAATGCAAATATACAGAGCGTTGGCCGGGGGTTTTCGAGAGCGCTGCTCAGATCCGGTTCTCTCTCCGGACTGAAAGATCAGCAGCTCCTCTTGAGGTTGACGTTTAGGTAACCGAACCTCTGGCCACCGCTGGACCTCTGCGTCCCTCTCGCTCTCTCTCTCTCTCTCTCCTCGAGCCAGCTCAGAGTTCACGCTCTCCACATGTGTGGTCCTCCAGCCTGAGGGAGCTGTCCCACAATCCCAGCCACACGTGTTCAGGACCGAGGCAGAGCAGATAAACAGAGAGAGAGAAAGCTGGCTCGACACTGAGCATGCTCAGAAGGGTAACTCGCCTTTAACACCAAAAATGAATTCATTAAACATTATGCAACGTGGACTCAGTGGAACCAGACTTCCTTTTACTTGCTTTAGTTTCACTGGACTACTGAATAATTCATAGTTGTTACTGAATACATTTTAAAAGCGTGTTTTAAATTGACTAATAAGCTGAGTTTAAGGGGTTTCGAAAACAGGGTTTCGTTCATCACCCATAAGGGCTCTTTAATTGATCTCTCTGAGGGAAAGAAAAAAATTCTACATAGAACCCTTACAACAGAGGAAGTTTCTCTAATATTCAGAAATGGTTTCTAGCTAACAATATCTAACTAATAAGTGTGTTTGAGGAACGCTTTATTCTAAGGGAGTGGAGGTTACAGTGGATGTTTTAGCACATTAGATGGAGAACTCTTAAAAGTAAAGGTTCTTTAGAGTAATGCCATAGAATAATAATAATAATAATAATAATAATAATAATAATAATAAATAATAATAAATAATAATAATAAATAATAATAATAATAATAATAATAATAATAATAATAATAATAATTATTATTATTATTATTATTATTATTATTATTGTTATTTTCGTTTCTGTTTATATTCTTTGAAGAATATTTTGGTGGGTTTTATTGATTGATTTATTTATTTATTTATTTGACTATTTTTGCTGGTTATGAAATGAACATTTCATACCATAAATAGTGACCATGTGGAAGCTTCTGAGCAAATTATGCCATACTGCACATTTTGTTTGTTTGTTTGTTTGTTTGTTTGTTTTGTTAATTGTGGCACCAATAATAAATGTTTAAAGACCCAGTCACTCCTCTAGCTATCATTATTATTATTATCATGACCAATATGTCAGGAATATAATAATATGAATTCAGGATTTTCCATTACATCATTAAAGGTGTGTTTTGTCCGTGTTTATTTTTTTATTTTTTTATTTTTTTATTTTTGGTGTTATTTAAAAAAAACTTACTAATTAATTCATTATAACTTTGAAATAAAAATATACTACTACTATTATTATTATTATTATTATTATTATTATTATTATTATTATTATTATTATTATTATTATTATTATTATTATTATTTATTTTTTATTATTTGTATTTTTTTATTATTATCTATTTTAAAACATGATGTATCTGAGCAAAGAAGAGTGAATCCAAATAATTCTATGCATGGGTGTATTGTGTATTGTGTATTGCGAAAAATGGTGGACATGTTGAGCAAGTTCTGCAAATAAAAACTTGTAAAAGCCAGTTTTTTGTTTGTTTGTTTGTTTTTGTTGTTGTTGCTTTTCTCTATTATACTTGACACCTCGTATAATGTAAGTGGATTATCTTAATGATTACTACTACTACTACTACTACTACTACTACTACTAATAATAATAATAATAATAATAATAATAATCCTTCATAAGTCATCATAATCATCATCATCATCATCTTTAACAGGTCATCTCAATGATCCTTGCTGTATTGTTGTATTATGTTGTACTTTCTTAGTAGGCAAATGCATCCAACTTTGACAGAAATGGATGAAAATGAAAGAAAGAGAGAACAGAGAGAGTTAAAGGTGAAACAGACAGAAGGTTCCCCAGCAGATGCCTGCAGTGATGATGGACGGTGCAGTAAACAGGCCGAGCAGAGCCCCCACCTCCCCAAACACCGCTGTGTGAGTGTGTGTGTGTGTGTGTGTGTGTGTGTGTGTGTGTGTGAGAGAGAGAGAGAGAGAGAGAGAGAGAGAGAGAGAGAGAGGAAAGACAAACTGGCCCCCTGACTCTACCCCCTACTAGCCACCTCCTAGCAGATAAAATACACCCAATCCCTTTCAGCACCAGGTGTGACAGGCATCAGGGGTGGCCTATCCACAGGGGGCCAGGGTCCAGGGGGAGGGGTGAAGGGGCAAATTAGGAACATGTCAGTAATAATTTAGGTCGTGTTTACTTTTCTTCACACCAATATCTCAATTCCTATTTACGAACTTGTCAGCGATAACACGGCCGGCGTCTTTGGAGGTCCTGACCATGGAAGCTTTACCCCAGTTCGTTTTCTGGAGAGTTAAATTGAATTACGCTGTGACAGAACGAATGTGAAAGAATGTGACGTACGTACTGCCGCGTGATGCTATAGTACATTTTATAAGAAAAGGAAATGAAATGCTCAATCAAGCCGGCGAGAACGAAACGGGAACTCAAACACGTCTGATTTTCATTCCATCACATTCCATTAAGCGGCTTTATCGTTTAACACCGTTCATAATTCGTTTATTTGCCTAACAGTGAGGAATAAAATGCTTGGGTGCACGCTGTTATAGAAAAACAATGAATGACGGGGTGGTGCGCAAAGTGGACATCCTGTTTCCAGCGCTTTCGGAGGATTTTACTCTCCTTACGATCGCATTCAATCATTTGACTCATGAGCCGACTCTTTCGAATCAATTCTGGTAAAAAAAACTCCAGTTTCCCAGAGACCTTTCGTTCAAAACAATGACTGTTTCACTCACTGACATCAACCTGGCTTCAATGTGCTCCTCTGTGGATATCTGAGCTTGTGT
>CM042568.1:4646515-4676515 GCA_023630585.1 Cranoglanis bouderius
GACATATCCCAACAGACTAAAGGCTGTAATTTAAAAAAATAAGGCAAATTAAAGCAAGGGAGTGATCCTTTTTCCAACTCGGTGATTCTGTTTTTTATTTATTTATTTTTTGAGTAAATACAGCTGGATGAAACAAAAAATGTGTCCATCTTCATTTCAGGCTGAAAAGCATTGAATTAGACATCTGATAAGAGTCTAGTATATTCCTAATATAGTGCTGTGAATAGTCCTAGTCGTTAGTTGTAATTATAGTTGTTGCTTCCACGGTCATTATTCAGCAGCTTATAGAATAGCACTTGATCCAGCGCATCCTATTATTTTGTGATTTATGTTGTTGTTATGCGCACAACTTACTGAAGCCACGAGATACTAAATTGAGGTAAGTCTCAAAAAAATTAAGCCTGTAGATGTGATTGTTCATGTAATGAACACTTTCAGTATATGAATACAGCACATTATTCCTGCGAGGTCAACAGGACACTCTTCATGACTCCAGTACAAATCTACAGAGATTATGCACTAAAGCAACCATGAGTCTCGGGTGTAAACGGTTTTTCTTGTTTTTTTCTTGTTTTTTTTTTTTGTTTTTTTTTCAGGAAAGTATTTATGGTCAATAATTGCATAGAAATGCTGAACCCTTTGCCCTGGTCACAGTTCTTAAAAGCCATTTCATCCATGACTGTGTACAAGATCTTGTTTCCGTGCTGTTTTATATGTTTGGATCTTGTTCGCTTTAATCTAATTTTCCTCCACTTACTGTAAGTCAGGGCTTGGAAAAAAGGGTCTGAACCCTAAGCATACATCATGCCTGTGTTTATTTGCTTTCTACATTCTTGGGGACTGGTGTAAATCACATTTAAAAAGGCCCGTATAGCTCATTATCCAGCTACAACTCTAATTCCCTCTAAATGCACTGGAGAAAATTCAGAGCTCATTTGCGGTGTAAACAGTCTTTAACGGATTCAGATTAACTCCTGTTCTCCAGTTACCTCCACCCCCTCCACCTTCCCTGAACCCCTACCTCACACACTCTTACACACTCTCTTTCTCTCTCTCTCTCTCACACACACACACACACACACACACACACACATACACACACACACACACAGAAACCCACTTCACCAAACCCCACCGACATAACAGATGATCATATTTTTTCTCCACTTAATTAGACTTGTTAAGTGCAATTACAATCTAATGCAGGCCACGCTCAGATTTCTCGTTTTTTTCCCGCTCCTTCTTTTTTTTCTTTCTGTCATTACAGTATGGCGTGTGTGAGGGCCGTTGTGCTGCAGGCCAAGGCCACGGAGAGTGGAACATGTCCATCAGGGGCCGGTTATTACGAGGAGACCACCAAGCTCTACGGCTGAGCGGAGGAGGAAGACGAGGAGGTCTGAGGTGCGTACAGGAAGCAGGGTGAGACGAGACACCGCTGAGGAAAGCACTTTTAAACTGAGGCCCCGACCAGGACCCCAGCCCCAAAAGCACAATGGCAAGCACAATTTAGGACTGACATGGGGAACAGGGGTGCGTACGCCACACAGAGAGAGAGAGAGAGAGAGAGAGAGAGAGAGAGAGAGAGAGAGAGAGAGAGAGAGAGATCACATTCTGCAATCATTTTTATATTATCATTCAACTGTTAAGGGGAAATAAATAAATAAACAAACAAACAAATAAATAAATAAATAGACATATGTTTGTGCAAGCCATTAAATAAAAATGGAAACATTAATTTTATTTTATTTTATTTAAATGGGTGAAATGCCAAACGCTCTGGCATGTAAATGAAAATGAATAAAAATAGATAGATAGATAGATAGATAGATAGATAGATAGATAGATACATACATACATACATACATACATACATACATACATACATACATACATACACAAGCAATACTAAATTGTTTAAAAATATTAAACTATAGACTACTTCTGATTATGTAAATTAATAAATACAAATTAAAAACATTATTTTATTCCCGTGAGACAAATTTAAAAGGTCCCTGGGCATTAATTCATCCGTGCATTCATTCATTCTTTCATTCAAGAAAGGAAGAAAGATAGGAAGAAAGCACTGGAAGAATATTTATTTTCACGTTTATATTTTGTATTTATATAACATATACTGTATAAAATAAAGTATGTTTGCACTTTGTATTGTGTTGCATCAATAAAATAGTAAATTATATAACTATATAAAATGATCTGTTCAACCAAAATTTGATATATAATTATAATAATATAGAATTATAGGATATGTTGTAGAATAATATGTAGAATGAATGTTATGAATATGTAGAGGTGGGTAGAGTAGCCAAAAATTGTACTCAAGTACAAGTAAAACTATTCGTAAAAAGGATTACTCAGGTAACAGTAAAAATAATAATGTTAATAATTACTTTATCAAGAGTAATAAAGTATCCAATGAAAAACAAAAAACAAACAAACAAACAAAAAAAAACTACTCAAGAGGGAAGTTACTAGTTACTTCGGATCTGATTAAAATGAAGGGAGAATCCTGACTCTACATGGAGAACTGTAAATCACACCTCTCACTGAAAGTCTGTGTGTTCTGTTAGCATGTCCCAGTCCCGTGATGGGTACAATAACACACAACCTGTCATTTTCAACACAAAATCTCTCACACACACACACACACACCAAAAAACAAACATTTTCCCAACAGCTGATTGTCTTTATTTTCACATGTTAACAACACAAACTTGTCAGCATCTACATTTAAACAAGACAACAGAGAACAAAAGGACAGACTATGGATCAGAACAGAAGAGAAAGTGTGTGTAGAGAGAGTGAGTGTTTGTGTGTGTGTGTGTGTGTGTGTGTTTGTGCCCCTCTCCAAGACTGAGCCGTTAAAAAAGTGGGCAGTTGTTGCGGACTCATTCAGACCACTGCAGCGTATGGCGAGACCCGTGTCCTCATTATACGTGATATAAATTAATTATTGAAACTACATATGTTCATTGGCATTAAACAGTAACAGAGGAACGCCACCGAAGATAGAAAAGTAAAAGTACATTTCTGTGATTAAAAATTAACTCGAGAGTAAGAGTATGGCCAGTTAAACCTACTCTTAAAAGTAATTTTTTTCCCCAAAAACTTACTAAAGTAAATGTAACAAAGTAAATGTAGCGTGTTACTACCATCCTCTGTGAACAGGTGAGAATTAGACCAGGAGTTCATTTGACATTTATCTTATTAAAGGGGAAAAAAAAGCAAAAAGTTGTCCTTCAGAGTTACACCTCCGAGTAACTCCTCATCTCAGTGATTTTTTATTTTTTTCCTTCTCCTTTTTTCCCCCTTGTGTGTCCCTCGGCACTGAGCTACATGGGAGGTGCTCTGGGGTTTATGACTCCGGGGTTTATGACACCGCTGCTTAAGAAGCTCTCGGGTTTCACCTGCCAGTTACCTTCCTGCTCCTTCCTCAAGCTGGGAGGACAAGGAGGACAGGAGGGCAGGGAGGAGAGGAGGATGAGGAGGAGATGAGGACAGGAGGAAAGAAGGACATGGAGAGACAGGGCTCCCATCTGATTAAGAGATGAACTGAGAGCCCCCCTCTCCACCTCTCCACCTCTCTCATCCCATCCCGCTATTTCTCAGAAGCCGAACTGTGCAGCTGGAGCTGGTGTTTATTTACTGGGTGGTGGAGAAATGCCAGGAAAGTGCGGCCTCCCGCCTCCCGAATCCTCGGGGCAATGAAAGACGCTCCCCAGGGGACTTGCCCCTTCTGCTGCACATGGGGCTCTAGCTGGGTAAGTCACAGGAGACGAGCGTGTGTTAAAGTTAAAGGGACACATCCTGATCCTAATTCCAAAGCTTTAGACACTCGGTGTGCATATGTCCTGGAGGTTAACAAGAAATGAAATAGTTGATATCTGCGGTTAATTTTTTTTTTTTTTTTACCCCTTCCATGTAGATAAATATACCTTTTAATGATTCAATTACACGTGAGTTATGAATATGAGCAGCTAACGTTACCGTCTAAACACCAGCGCTAGCCAAAAGTTGAGTGCTCTCTGACGGGAAGCGGGTTTTACCCTGACTTTGCCCCCTTATCTGGTCAAACGTACTGTGTTTCTGGGGGCAGATTTACAGTTTTAGCTACTGAGCCGTGAAACAAGAGCTAGAGCGTTAATATTTGTGAGCTTGTGCTGAGTGAGCTAATTGGCCTGAGGGGTAAAGTTAGCAGCGGCGCTGATATTAGCCAACAGACCGTACCCATATTGTCAGTGCAGAGGAATCTGGGTGGCTAATGAGAGCACAAAAGATGCATTCATTACATCATCAACCTTCAGGACTGGATTTGTCTCTTGAGCCTGAAGTATTCATCTGTACGTCAGGAACGGTTCGGCTGTGAGGTACTGTCAAAAGGTTTGGAATGAGCTGTAACCTGCTACGCAACAAAGATCGGACTGCCCCGGCGTCTCACACCCAAACACACGGTAGAAGGAATAATAGAATAACGAATTAGGTGTGTAAGTGTGTTCTTCCTCTTATACCCAAGCAAGTTGGCATTTTATTTATTAAAGAACAATATGTCATAGTTTTTATCCGTTTACAGTTCCATTTCACGTTTCATACAAATTAGTTCCTGTTGTCAATTACGTAAGCAGCCATTCAACTATTTTTTTTTTCACTCTCTTGAAATTAATACGACAAAAAAAAAAAAAAAAATCCTGAAGACTTTCCTGTGGTGGAAAACTGTGCTGGAACTGGAGACTCCTTCCATAAACCTTAACTAAACAAATCACAATAACAATTACACGTTTTTCTTAATAAAAAATCTGTTTATTATTAGTCTTAGAGTATATGACGTGTCAGCTGTTGCTATATAAACGATAACATTTATATAGCAACGGTCAAACAGGGAGCAGCTGAGCGGCGAGAAACACCTGTCAGTCGCGTGTTCCAATATTTCTGATCACTTAAAAAATGGGTGGGTTTCGAACAAAAGGTGACATTTCCAGGTTGTTTAACACATCTAAATGTAAATATCAGGAAATGAAAGCTGAAATTCTGATCTAAACATATATTCGTCTTTTGAGCTCAAACCTAAATGTCTTCAGTGTATAGTGAAAACAATAGAGTTGGCCTTGCTGTTCCAATACTTTTGGTGGGGACTGTAATTGGAAGATTCTAAAAGTCTCTACTTTATAAAACTTTTATTCATATTTTCTCTGGCTCTAATAAATCCTCTGCAGTTTTTTTTTTTTTTTAACAGCAAGGTTTTATACACACAGACACACACACACACACACACACACACACACACACACACACACACACACACAGTAACATATGAGCCATGGTGAGAGCAACAGCGTATTGTTGAGGCAGAGATCTAGTGTGTGTGAGGAGGAGAGAAGAGATGAGTCAGAATGAGAGACATGGGGATGATGAAATGTAATGGAGTATGAGGAAGGAGCGAGAGAGAGAGAGAGAGAGAGAGAGAGAGAGAGAGAGAGAGAGAGAGAGATTTATATAGCCTGGGACTGTGCTGTTCGGTCTCTTAAAGGTTCCTATTGTACTTCTTTTGGTACCAGTAGAACCATGAGCAACTCCAAATTAAGATCTAGGCTGAAGCATTACAATGGTGAAGGTGTGTGTGTGTGTGTGTGTGTGTGTGTGTGTGTGTGTGTGTGATTATTCTCCTAAAATCCCATTTCCCATGGCCCATCGTCATTCTTTTTACCCATCAACTCTGTACTGGGTGGGCCACATCTCTCTCACACACACGCACACACACACACACACACACACACACACACACACACACACACACACACACATACAATCTCATGGGTGACTGAATCCCATCTGCAAACAGCATGTTTCTTTACCAGCTGTCTTCAAACCTGATTGAGCAGCCAACACAACACACCCTACACACACACACACACACACACACACACACACACACACACACACACACACACACACACACACACACACACAATGACAAAACAGCCCTGGCAAAGCAACACCAGGAAACAAGACATATAATATAACCGAGCTCAATGAGAGACGATACGGCTCTGTCATGCCCACAGGTGATTAGCTGATCAACTAATTAATTAATCATGCCTCCTCGTTAAAACGTGTAAAGATGGATTTGGTCGTGAATGATGACGCATGAGGCTGATTCCATCGCCGATGTGGGACACGGACACGGACACGGTCACGGACACAGACAGGACACATGGCAGTTTAAGATGGCGTTAAAGTCCCGGAGAGGTGAGAGGAGTTCAGCGGTGGCCATATAAGGAATGTCCCAGCAGGCTTCTCACCAGACACATGGCCCCTCAGCTGCCCAGGGGACGGCCCACAATGCATCACACATTCTGGGATGGTAGTGAGGCAGAACCAGGGTGAGGTTCAGGCCAGGAGAGCGAGCGAGGGAGAGAGAGAGCAAGCAAGACAGAGATATAGAGAGAGAATTTTTTCACCAGGTCATTTACTGGAACCAGAATAGAATAACGCATACAATGAGTGTTTAAAAAAGATGCTCGAGTTTCAGTTTCTTCCTCATATAACGCCATAACGACACCGGGGCTGTTTAAAAGAGGTTTCGGTTTTAAAGCACAGACACGGGTGAGCAGTTTTCATAGCTGTACCACACACCAGCTGCATGCAAAGAAGTTAAAAAAGCAGCCTATGCTATTGCTATGGACGTATTGCTATCTAACTAGTCAAATCAAATGTGTTTTTTTTTTCCCTTTTGATCGGATTTTATTGAGGTGAAAAGTAACGGTGCAGTAACGCAGACAGGGCAGATTAACGAACGTCACCAGCAGTTAGCACACATGAGGAAGTGCAGGCAACAGACTACACTGAGGAGGGTAAAAAAAAATCCAGGTTTGCCCACAAAACCCGCCTTATTCCTGGAAATACACATCCTACGTCACTCGTGACGTGTCATACGGCTAATGTTTATAGATATACACAGCTACCGTGCGGGAATATTAGCATCGGACATAAAACAGAACATAGCTTTAAAAAGAGTAAGTTATACCAACGATGCATTTAAGTCTTGATAATAAGTGAATTCATGAGGTTAAGGGTCAAATCTGAGTTGATCCACAGTCGAAGTGTAACTAGCAAAAACAACTTATCGCTAGCTAGTTTCAGGACATACTCATGATCACACTTTAACTGCGGATGGATACGGGAAATGCTGTTACTAGCAGTAACAACAATACTATTAATATTAACAGATACAATCAGATACAAGGCAGAGCTCAGTGATAACTGTTGTTATGGCTACAGTTGACCTGATGTGTAAGTGAATGGAGCCTTAGAAATTGAAAATACAAATTTGTATAAGGCAGTAGAGCTAAGTTTGCTAAGCTCAATAGCTAGCTGGCATTATTTGGGGTTTTGACTGAATTTGGTTTGGATTTAGATTTGAATGTGGTGAATTTGTCGTACGTTCTTGTTTAGGCTTTCAAAAAACCAAAAAAACTATATATATATATATATAGACACAATACTGTTATGTGAGTCAAGTGTACCCTTGACCGGTCCAAACTTCACTGTAATCATTTTTCAGTCGCTGCATTTGACTAACACATTTTTGTGTCAGTGCTTTGCGTGGATTGATTTTTTTTTTCTGCAAGGGAGCATCATCAGAAGCTTAGAGGGAACACTGTATACAAGTGTCTGTGTGAGTTGTTCGTATTAGGAATAGTGCATTAACCCGTAATACCCGGACCCGTTTCTCCTTATAGGAAATATACGGGGGATGTAAAACCGACCAAATGGACCACATAGAACACATTTCTGAATTATTTTTGAAATACAACCCCTCCTTGTGAGAGATCTGTAATGTTACACATATGTCATGTTAGGCGTTTATAGTAAATATGTAACATATGTTACACTGGGCCTTTATTCCTCAATTATAACACAGATTTTCCTGTTTATTTGCTTTTCCACAATATATATCAAAATGATTACTTTGCTGGGTAAGTATAACAAACAAAAAAAAAATCTTTTTCAGGAATAATACAGGTCGTCAGTGTCTTCATCCGAGCCACTGTCACATCCCTCATGCTCAGTCATCTCCTTTGATGATCTTCAGTACTTTCTGAACATCAAATTGTTTCCCGTGTCCGTTCATGTTATTCTCACTAGAAAAGAGATGAAATGACCTCGAAATAGGACCATCATACGATATTAACATCTTATTTGTTTGTTTTAGTTACAGATATGCAAAATAGTTTCATAATACATTTCTTTAACAATTGAACTATCGACATTATTTGTATGTTTACATTTAATATGCTTTGAAATGAACCGAAGAAAATACGCAATATCACTTCAAAATAACTGTATCAGCTAAATTAATTGAGCAGCTCATTACCATTTTTCTTAACGTGACAAAGACGTCACATCAAAATTTCTCCTACTTTTTTTTTAAGGTTAACAGCTCGATGTGACACACATGTCACTAAGATATTTTCCTAACTTGTTGTATATGAATTTGTTCAAGAAATGTGATCAAAACTGGTCAAATGTAATATAGGACATGTTATTAAAACATTGCAATTGTGAAATGGGTTGAAACAAGCTTTTAAATATATATATATATATATATATATATATATATATATATATATATATATATATATATATATATATATATATATATATATATATATATATATATATATATATATATATTGCTGACACTGCAACATGTGCCAACCAGGCAGACCACCATTTTGGAAATGTCGTCATGGTAACACAAATCTCACACACTGTCACATGACCTAAACCGGACGTTCAGTAGATGTCACTTAGGGATTTCCTGGGTTAAAATTCAGGGATAAAGCTTTAAAAGGAGCTTTCCGGATCATAGTCTAGTATTTGTGAAACCCATGTCCCCGTGGTTTCTAACCTGTGATTGAATTACAGTTGGAATTACTGTCAGAGCTGCCGTTATAGAAATCTAATCATAATAAACACCTTTTGACCAATCAGATTCAAGAATTTAACAGCGCTTTGGTATATAGAAGTACTATTTTTAATCATGCTGTTGTTAACATTGAACCATTGAACATCACGTGGTGTTTTATTGATGTTTTATTAAATGATTTAGGATTTGAGAGAAGCATAAACGTTCTGCGGAATTCATTAATGATTGTTTCAGTCATGATATTTTGCATTTGCAAGTGCACAGTTAGCCAG
The DNA here is from genome assembly GCA_023630585.1 of Cranoglanis bouderius. NCBI lineage: Eukaryota > Metazoa > Chordata > Actinopteri > Siluriformes > Cranoglanididae > Cranoglanis > Cranoglanis bouderius. The sequence continues at coordinate 4,655,732 of CM042568.1, forward strand.
AGATCGGCATCAAGATGGATGACAATAACAGGTAACGGTACTGTACCACTGTAACACTATATCAAGTACAGTACCTTGATAGTGCATAACATCATCCATGACATGTTTATTAGACAATTATGTCACTCTTATGACGCAGATTCAGCTAAAGTGTCTTTTCTGTGTGACAAATTGGCCCTGGGTTAATGACTGCACACCATTTCCACTTTTCCCATTAGATTTCTTATGCGAGTATTCCCAAGCACGGTGATGACCCGAAGTCTTTCCAGTAAGCGAATCTGCTCACCCTCGATCACTCAGCCCTCTGACGGTTTTATTGCATGTTCCTGATCGTGCGTTAACCAAACCACACGTCCTGACTGCATATTTTCGAGGTCGTGTGTTCCCAGGGTCTGGCTTTTGACAATGTTGTAAGTCTCTGACAGAAGCGCTCAAGCGGAGCTCCCCTGCAGTGACACACTCGCTCCTGCTCCGAACCATACCCGAGTGTGTCATTATCTACGCGTCCAAGCATCACCGGCCTCCTCCGGGCCTTTACGAGCGGGAGCACCGGTGGGCGTCTGGGCCCCGCTGAATTCTGGGAAGCGAGGCTTGTTTGGAGGCTCTCGGCAGCCCTCCACTCCCTCTTGGAAGAACTTCACAAGAGAAGTCATGCAGCTCAAATATTTCTCCGTCAAACGATCTACGAAAACATGTCCTGCTGTGAGGACAAAGGGAAGTGTGTGTGTGTGTGTGTGTGTGTTTGTAAGACAGCAAATTATTGCCTGTTTTTCCTCATAAATGTTCACCCGCTATAAAGCGCTGCTCAGGATTTGCGTTACTTGATATCTTTTCTGAGTCAATCCGGATCCCTCACACCGCGTACCGCCCTCGGCGTCCGAAACATGCTCAGTGTGCTCTGGTTAGCATCTGTTTGGCTAATTACAGTACACCATTCATGCTAACAGAACAAGTGATTTAAAAGATGCTAACATGGAGTGGAACAATAAGAAAATAATACATCTTATCCACACAAGTGTCCTGGCCTTAAGTGTCAGGTATGACAGAAAGAAAATGTATAATATTTAATCAATATTTTCTTATCATTCCACTCCAGATTAGCATCTTTTAAATGATTCTGAATGATTTGAAGTAATTGTCTGAACCAGTGCAATATCGATCTCAAATTCTAATTAACATATTAAAGTCTTCATAATTCATTCCAGATATTTCAAATTAAACATGAAAATCATATCTATACTTTCTATCTTATCTATATTTGAGTATCTATACTTTCAATGACTCTAAACAAAAATATAAGCTACAATAGCAAGAAGGTTTCACCATTGTACCGGATGTTCTTAACATCGAAATTATGAAAATGACTTCAGTTACATCTAAGGTGACTGTAGATACAATATCTGAGTTTATTTATTTCCATTAGTGATTATTTCTAAAGTATAACAAATTGTGATATTAAACTCAAAGTAAAAAAAAAATCAAATAGTTTTGTGTGTGTGTGAGTGTGTAGTAATAGTAGTAGTAGTAGTAGTAGTAGTAGTAGTAGTATATAAATATCTTGTAATATTAATTTATTAGAGTATATTGTTTTGATGTATAAAATTAATTATAAAGGAAAACGTATGGGAATTAATCCTATTTCAAACAAATATGTCTAGATTTCAACGGTTTATAAAAAAAAATGTATAAGAATATTAATCATCCATTACAAAGGAGGTACAAAAGTAGTCTTAAATAAAAAGTATATATATATATATATATATATATATATATATATATATATATATATATATATATATATATATATATATATATATAGAGCGAGAGAGAGAGAGAGAGAGAGAGAGAGAGAGAGAGATTGCTCGGCTTGAACGGCGTTGGTTGCAATACGCAGGTTCACTTCAAGCTCTCTAAACTGTCTGTTACACAACGAATCACAAATCATAAAGAATTTTTTCAATTAAAAGGAAATATATATGTATATTTTCAAAATCATCTACATTTTCAACAGAATATGTTCAACACAGCATTTATTAACTAGGTGTGATTGAGTGTAAATGACTACATTATGTAAAAAAAGAATAAATTAATAATAATAATAATAATAATAATAATAATAATAATAATAATAATAATAATAATAATAATAATAATAATAAATACATAGTGTAAGCTGAAGTAAGAAATGAAAAGCTGTTATTTTATTGTAGTCATTAGATTTTCTAAGCCTAAATATTAAATCACATAATATCACTCTATACGATACAGGATATTTAATCTCCGAAAGAAGAAATTACTGTGATAAATTACTTTTATTTATTAACTCGTGACCTTTTTTTTTTTTTTTTGAAATTAACTTTATTATTAATTATTGCTAACTGCTATTAATTATTATTTAGCATTTTTATTTTTGTATTCACCTTTTTAAAATGATTGTATTAAAATCAGTACGAATGTAGTAATTTATTCGAAGTGTGTGTACAAACTGTGCATTTATTTATTTGCATATTTGTTTGGTCTATTTTTGGTGTTCAATTTTTTTGTGGCCACAAATCGTCTGGTTATCATGAGCGTTATTAAATTTGTATAATTATCCTTTTAGAATTGTGCATTATATTTATCAGACGACGTGCTTGTCATTTTGATGTTTGAAATAAATGAGGCGTGGTGCACTTCACACACAGAACGAATGTAGGAACTGTAGGTTTTAAATGTCAGAATTAAAGTGAAATCGTGTGAGGTGAGACATGTTAATAAAGTGAATTTTGTAGACAATTCTGGCAAATTCACTTTGCATATTCATTCTGTTTACATGCTGCTTATTCATTCCAAAACGATTAAAACTGTTCATTTTCTTTTTCTCTTTTCCTGCATTTTCGCAGGACCTTGAGTCCCTCATCACGGGAGGCCGATGTCTGTGTTCAGCTGCGTAACTGCAGCCTGTTCAAACAGATCTGTGTTTCATTCCCAAATAATACAGTAGAGGGGAAGAGGAGATGAGAACGAGGCACAGGAAAGCCCTCGCCATTTTCACCGACTCTGACACAAAGACGTCTTTATGAGAAGCTAAAGGAGCCTAGCGAGATGAAAGCGGCCGGCCCCAGCTGAGACGCGTTATTAATCCGCGGGAACTCGAGCAGGTGTCTCTGTCTTTCGAAATGCAGCGGTTTCGAGTTAGCAGTTCGCCGCCTCCGATCTTGAACGCGGATGAGAGCGGCTCTCGGGCCCAGCGTGCGGCAGGGCTTGGCTGTTTTCTCATGATTCTGGTCCGTTCCAGCTCCTCCTGTGAGCTGGGGATATGGAGCGTGAAGGGTGGAGCGTGCTTCGGGAGTCATGCCACAGTCCAACAGGCTTTTAGCAGCCTGCGTCATGACGAGAAACAGGGACATTGGATTTAGCCACAGAGAAAGCACACAAAGTCAGTCAGGACGGAGCGGAGCAGCGCTGGTGCCATTATCGAAAATAAAACAGCGGGACGTGTTGAGACAAAGCAGCGCCCGAGAAAAAGTTAGGGCGCATTTATTTTTGGAGAGCGGTTAAGTTGCTTACACGGGGCAGTCCTCTGTGTCCAATCAGCCTGATGGGATTGTGTGTGTGTGTGTGTGTGTGTGTGTGTGTGTGTGTGTGTGTGTGTGTGTGTGTGTGTGTGTGTGTGTGTCAGCTTGTTCACATAATATTTACCACGTAAAATTTCCCTTATAGAAAAATCACTTATATTTCACGTTATTAAGTGAATAATGTGATCACATGTTATGACTGCACATGTGACCTCAAGTGTTGTTGGCATCATGTGAACTATATGTGATGGCATGTGAGAAAATCACACACACACACACACACACACACACACACACACACACACAAAGAAACCAAATGCGATGAATTGAAAACTAGAATGTGAAAATAAAGGAACGGCTTCAAAAATCATGTGAAAATGAACAGATTATTAGAAACAGAATCGTGTGAAAATGAATGAATCCTTAGAAAAATTTCTGGGGGGAAAAACAAAAACAAAATCATTCGAAAAGTTGTGATGAATAAATGAATCACAGGAAAAATCACACGTGAAAACAAACAAATCAGTGGAGAATCATCAGTAAATGAAGTGAAAATAAGGGATTCTGCGCAAAATCGTGTGAAAATGAATCCGCAGAAATTAATCACCGCAAAATAATAACACGTGAAAATGAATCATAGTGAGAAAATCACGTGAAAATGTGAGAATGAGTGATCCAGTGTAAAATATATATATATATATATATATATATATATGTGAAAACAAGTGCTTTAGTGCAAAATCACATGAGAATAAGTTATTCAGTGCAAAATCACGTGACAATAAGTTATTCAGTGCAAAATCACGTGACAATAAGTTATTCAGTGCAAAATCACATGGGAATAAGTTATTCAGTGCAAAATCACGTGACAATAAGTTATCCAGTGCAAAATCACGTGAGAATAAGTTATTCAGTGCAAAATCACGTGAGAATAAGTTATTCAGTGCAAAATCACGTGACAATAAGTTATCCAGTGCAAAATCACGTGAGAATATCACATGAAAACGAATCACCGTAAAAAAAAAAATCACGTGAAAATGAATCATCAAAAAAAATCATAAAACATAAACAAGTAATTATATTAAAAAATCAACCGTGAAAACAAATCTCTTGTGGAAAAAAATCCTGTAAAAATAAATCAATCATTGAAAAATCACGAGTGAAAAATAAATTAATAATTGTAAAATAAATAAATAAATTTCAAAATCACGTGAAAAATAAATCAAACGCTGGAAAAATCACACGGACAAATCACCTATATGAAACGTGAATGTTCAAAAAGCTCAACATGTCCTACATCTGAGAACTGAAAGTGTGAAATATAAATGAATCATGGCAAAAATCATGACTTTTCTGTAAGGGTTGTTGACGACTGTGTGTTGGCCTGTACTGAATGTATTTGCTGTGTCATCACTGAAAGAGTAGCATGACTACACACACACACACACACACACACACACACACACACAGACACACACACACACACACACAGACACAGACACACACAGACACACACACAGGACCGGAAAGACAAAGACATTATGGCTCATTTTTTCAGGCTGCTATGCCAAGAGCAACACAGTTTAACCGCAGGTACACACAACCCTGAAGACCTTATATTCCTGCCTATTTATCCCATCACACACACACACACACACACACACACACACACACACACACACACACACACACACAGAGTTTCAGCTCTAGTAGTCTATGCCGACTTTAAACGTTGATGAATCAGCTCATCTGTGCACTCCATTACACAACAGAACAAAAAACCAACAACAAAAACGACGGGACAGCTGTATAACAAACGAGTGAAGAATGTTACCGTTTGTGTAGATCAGTGGTTCTGTTCTCATCACCAGGAGGATGTTAGTTTAAATCCCAGGACTGTCAGCGGGACATCTTTAGCTGTAGCTGGAGGTGTTTTCGTAAAATTCTCTGCAAAATAAAGAAGTTCATAAAAATGAATCAACATCATGACTTTTGACACCTTTTAAGCGAGGAATAAAACACTCAGGGGTGTGCTGTTATAGGAAAATAATCAACTCCAGCATGGTGTGATGAAGCGGCGTTACTGTTATCACCCTGATGTTGATTATTTTCCTATAACACCATGTCCTGAAGTGTGTTATTCCTCTTATACTGAATATTAATGAAAGAACATGTCATATTTTTTTATCCGTTTGTAGTTACATGTAATGTTGTGGAACATCCAAGTCAGTTAGAGTAGCTATAGAGCAACAGTCGTTCCTTCACCAGTCTCTCTCTCTCTCTCTCTCTCTCTCTCTCTCTCTCTCTCTCTCTCTCTCTCTCGAAGTTTATAAGATTAATACATGCAGCTTGTCATGTTACTGAGAAATTGGAAACTTTACACAAAGTGACAGCTTTTCCTCTGACTGTTACAAAGCACTGACACTGGAGACTCCTTCCAAAAATGTTAACGTACAGAAAAATTCACCATATCAATGTTTATCCATTTTAATTTTAGATTATGTGGAGCGTCTTCCGTACTAGTCCCTGTGTACCCCGATCAGCCATAACATTAAAACCACCTGCCTAATATTGTGTGGGTCCCCCTTGTGTCGCCAAAACGGCTCTGACCCGTCGAGGCGTTGACTCCACAAGACCTCTGAGGCACCAAGACGTTAGCAGCAGATCCTTTAAGTCCTGTAAGTTGCGAGTTGAGGCCTCCATGGATCGGACTCGTTTGTCCAGCACATCCCTCGGATGCTCGATCGGATTGAGATCTGGGGAATTTGTAGGCCGAGTCAACACCCCGAACTCTTTGTCACACTCCTCAAACCGTTCCTGAACAATTTCTGTAGCCGTTTTCGAGATGATCTGACCCAGTCGTCTGGCCAGCACAATTTGGCCCTGGTCAAAGTCGCTCAGATCCTTACACTTGCCCATTTTTCCTGCTTCCAACACATCGAGAACTGACTGTTCACTTTGTAACGAGAAAATCAATGTATTTCACGTCACCCGTCAGTGATTTTAATGTTATGACTGATTGGTGTACACCGTTACTATAGAAACGATGACGTATAAGAACGAGCCGGCACTATTGCAGGAGCTGCTGTTATAGAAAACCTTCTGACCAATCAGAATCGAGAATTCAACAGCACACTGGAGTAAATGTTATCATTCAACAGTGTCAAGCGAAATCGGAATACGATCATATATCTTGATTAATACGCATATATTTGTCAGAAGACGGTGTAGTTATAAGTCAAGTTTATGTGTAGCTAAGTGCGATTAAATTATTAACACAAAACGAAAGGAAAACAACACGGAGTAAGTGAAGTTTTTCAGTGTTTGAACGACCGCTGCTCTGTAAACTGTAGTACTTATTCCTCACAGGCGCAGCGTGAGTGTAAACAGCAAACGTGGAATTAATTAAGTCGAGAATGCAGGGGAGGGCAGTACAGACCTTGCACAACCCTAACACACACACACACACATGCCAAAATGGAAAGGCATCAAATTAATGCAAGCCCTTGTGGTCACGCCACCCTGCTGCTGCTAATTTGTTTCTTTTATTTGATCGTCTGAAGTGCCACCGTTGCCCCCCCCGGAAACCTTCAGCCAAATCCACACCATCAGAGCTGTTTAACCTCCAACACACACTCACTCACACACTCTCACACACACACACACACACACACACACACACACACACACACACACCGAGTCTTACGCAGGAGAAAAACAAAAGCCGTATTCCGTGTTCATTTCTGATCTGTTTATTACGCAGCGCAGGTGGATTCAAGCTAATGAGTCCTGAGGCTAGCTTGTTATTGTTATGGGCTTTAAAGTTTTTTTCTATCAAAATGTCAACAAAAATCGGGCCTCGTTTATCAACCTGGATACGAACAATGCATTTCTTCGTAAGTAGTTCGTAGGAGCATTTACACAAGAACACGTGTAATGTTATTCGTGAAAATCCATTCGTTTGCAAGATCGTTCATGCTTGTTTTCTTCTTACATATAAGAAGACTCACTAATGCGAACGTCGAGCGATCGGCTTCAAGTCGCGTAATTGTTGTTGAGTTTTTATATACGGCTTTACCGCGATTTTATATACGGGTTACGCCGTCAAGTTTAAACCACTTGTTTATTTCAGTCACACGCGAAAATTTTTAATAACTGTTTTTTTTTTTCCAACTCGAATTCATTTCATATCAAACTCAAATGTTTCATATTAATGACTTGAACAAAAGAAATCCAAAACAAATCTATAAATTAAGACATATTTAACAAGTTTAACCAGTTAGCTAGTGTGTGTCTATGGTAGCTGACGTGCTGCAGTGGCTGAGCTGCATTACTGGAAGATTTAGGACACGACGCGTTTATTTAGTCATCATTTTGTCTTTTTCAGCTCTTGTGAGCTTTGCCTTATATGGAGTGATCGTGGGTGTGGCTAAATGTACTGTAAATCAGCTGCGCCATGAACATGATAAATGCTCCGTATTTATCAACATATGTACATGAGTATGAAGTAAATCGGCAATACCGAAAGTTTTCTAAACTCTAGCAGGAATTTTAATGAAAACATTTATAAACAAATTTTTAAAAAATCAATCGATGGTCTCATACTCTGCACACTATTCAGATTCATAAGTCAAATTGTATGAAAGGTGTTTGTGGTGTTATTTATGACTTATGACATTCATATAAAATCTCATTTCTCATGAGATTGAATGCTATATCATGTCTCAATACCTCTATGTGAACACACTACAGGAATTTTATTATTATTATCAGCCATCATTCAAACAAGCCCAAATTTTCATCTCTGCTTCAGGCGAGTTCATATCCAGACACGCAATTCTGAAAAATCAGAGTTGGTGCTGCAATTGTGGACACACACACACACACACACACACACACACACACACACACACATACAGTTGAGGTCATAAGTATACATACGGCTTGAAGAATCTGCAGTTATTAATTACAGTTAATAATTGTTCTTATTTTGTCTTCTGGAAAACATGTACATCTTATGTATCTTATGTAGCGTCTGAAGGGCAGTACTAAATGAAAATAATAAGATCTTTAAACAAAATAATAACAATTGACAGCTATCATCCTGTTTAAAAGTTTACACCCCCCCCCGGCTCTTAATGTATCGTGTTGCCTTCTTGAGCATCAGTGAATGTTTGCACCTTTTGTAATAGTCGTGTACGAGTCCCTCAGTTGTCCTCAGTGTGAAAAGATGGATCTCAAAATCATATAACCGCTGCTGGAAAGGGCTCAAATATGCAAAAGATGCTGGAAAAGCAAAGAATGTGCAGGACCTGGAGGATTTTTCTGAAGAACAGTGGGCCGTTTAACCGCTCAGGACAAACAAGGGACTCGTGAACAACTATCACAAAACATAAAAACAGTCGCTGATCATCCAGGTAACAACACACAGTATTAAGAATCAAGCGTATGTAAACTTTTGAACTGGTTCATCTGTGTAAATTCAGTTATTATTGTGTCATGTGGACTATATGTAAACATCCGTTATGTGAAATAGTTTATTCAGGGCAGGACTAAATAAAAAACTAAATCCAGCTTTTTTATGATCCCTCTGTTTTTTTTTTTTTGTTTTTTTTAATTATTAACATTTTGCAGATTCTGCAAGGGGTATGTAACCTTATGACCTCGACTGTTTCACTAGAAAAACACCCCTGCACTTGTTTAACCCAGATGCTCAGAGACACAACCTGGGACAAAACGTCAAATGTCTTGACGAGGACACTTTGAGAGACTTCGTTTAGCCCGTGCAGTGTGTGAGACGCTGGATGACCTTACTGGAAAAACAAATTGATAGATGTCACGTAAAAGCACGTGGAATAATAAGTCTCTGTTATTAAACACGCTGAGCTTGTATTTATTTAAGAGGGGGGGAAAAAAAACTCAACCGGAATAGATTTTATAGTGACAGTTATGTGAAAAGATCTGTCATTAGTAGATATTTATCATATTTGGTTAAAAAAAAAAAAGAAAGAAAACACAGAACATCCAGACATGCTGTGCTTGAATGGCAGTTTAATATGAAAATGATTTTACTACAGAGTTACGCAGCAAACCGTTAAAACAAAACCATTTCCACACATTTGTTCAATTGAAGTGCAATTAATTGACCATGATAAGCTGTTGTGGCTAAATCACATGCTATTACTCGCGGGGAGCCTGGGTCCTACCACAGGGAACTCGGGGCACAACCCATCGCAGGGCAAAACTGCACATATATTCACACGCTATGGACAATTTCAAAATGTCAATCAGCCTACAATGCATGTCTTTGGACTGGGGACGGAGTGCTGGAGTACCTGGTGGAAACGCCCAAAGAACGTGGAGAAACCCCCAACCCCGGAGGTGTGAAGAAAAATGCTAACCACTAAGCCACCATGCCCCCTGAAATAGGAACTAGAAATAGGAATGTGACAAATAGAAGTAATTACACTACTTGGCATGTGGTGCCAAGCACTGATAACTTCCACACCTGATGTGGACAGTGCCGTGGTTCGGTTAAAGTAAAAAATGACCAGTTATATCAGATCTCTAGATCACTCCCGGGCTCCAAAACAGCGTCCACACTTCACCAGATGTCCTCAGGGCTCGAACGGACCGGAAAAAAAACAGCAAATGTGAAAACAACGTAAGAGACCGGAAGGCAGTGTTTCCTATCAAAAAACATCAATCAGATGTGATAAATAATTAAAAAGAAGTGCAATGTGTAGGTCAGAAAGTGTTTGTGTTTAAGAAGTCTTGTTTTAAGTCTGGACTTGAAATGGAAGCTGCTAACTGAGCGATCCCTAGCAACCTGAGAGGCGTAGGTTTGTATTTTTCAAGTCGATCCAAGACGTACTGTATTTTGCTCCTAAGCAACTGAGTGAATAATAGACAAGTAGCAACAGTTGAAAATCTCTAACTAACTGGCAGCAGGGGTGGAAAAGGTACTGAGAAATGATAATTTAGTGAAAGTATACTGTAGATATTGTGTCAAAATCTTATTCAAATACAGTGGACATCAAAAGTCTACACACCCCTGTTAAAATGGCAGGCTTCTTTCCCAGACCTTTAATGTGAAATTGCAACGTACACAAATAAAGTGAAAAATAATCAGAAACTTTTTTAGGCGGAAAAAAAAAGGAAAAATAAAAATAAACTTACAATAACCTAGTTGCATAAGTGTGCACAGCCCTAAACTAATATTTTGTCGAAGCACCTTTTGATTTTATTACACCACTCTGTCTTTTTGAGTAAGAGTCTATCAGCGTGGCATATCTTGACTTGGCAATAGTTTCTCTCTCTTTCTTGCAAAAACATTTTAGAGCCGTCAGATTGTAAGGGCATCTCCTGTGCACAGCCCACTTCAGGTCACTCCACAGATATTTAGCTGGATTCAAGTCTTGGCTCTGACTAGGTCATTCAAAAACATTGATCTTTTGGTTAAGCTATTCCTTTGTTGATTTGGATGTATGCTTTGGGTCACTGTTGTGCTGAAAGGTGAAATTCCTTTTCTTCTTCAGCTTACTAGAAGACACCTGAAGGTTTTGCACTAAAACCAACTGGTATTTATAGCTATTCATGAAAAGCCCAAGTTCTTGCTGAAGAAAAGCAGCCCTAAAGCATGATGCTGCCACCACCATGCTTCACCGTGTTCTTTTGGTGATGTGCTTTTTTTGCACCAAACATTTCTTTTGGAATTATGGAATCATTAAAACCTTTCTCTCATCAGACCATAACACATTTTGCTACGTGATTTGCAGTGATTTAGTTGAGCTTGGATTTTTGTTTTTTTTTTTTTTTGGTGACATTTTTTTTTTTTTTTTCTGATTGTTTTTCACTTATTCTTTATACGTTGTAGTTTCACATTGAGGCTGGAAAAAGTTCTCATGATTCATCTCGTTATTTATTTATTTATTTATTTTACATCACAAAAACCTGCAATTTTAACAAGGGTGTGTAGACTTTTCATATCCATTGTAATAGTGGGGGTATCCATTCAAACAAGTTGCTACTCAAGTATTAAAAACTAAAAAGTCAATGTTTTTAACTTATGAAATTAAGTTATTGCCATGAAAAATCATTTAATCTCTGAAAGTCTACTGGTGTATATGAATGACTAATGCTACAAAGTTTGCTAATGAGTTAATCAGAAATCTTCAATATTTACCATTGCCTAGAATCCGACTTGCCAATTTTCTAGCCAATTTTGTTAGCCAATGGAATCTACGCTAGTCTAACCTGGCATTAGCACAGCACACAGGCAAACTTGGTTAAAAATAGCTGGTTAACATTAGCAACACTAGCTAGCAAGACTTACCTGAACATGCTTTTTTCAAATTAGTTCATGCCGTCTACAGAGGTAAAGGAGACCCTTTGTTTTTATATATCGGTCTTTGCTTATTACTCAAGCATATTGAAACATTTTACTGAGGTAGGGCCAGGGGCGCTCATGCTCAAGTTCCATACTACAGTCCAGTGGATTATCCATCTTCCGACAAACATGGATAGCTATAGATCTAACTACATTGTGGAGCATGAGAAGGTCAATGCTGATGATGAATTGGTGCAATTCTTGGTAAAAAAAAAAAATAATAAAAAATTCTACATTGATAACTTGACTGGATGCTTTAAACTGAAACGTAAATAAAATGTGCCAGAGCAAGTTCTACTGATGTATGGCGTCCTGTCATTTGCTGGATGAGTGAAGAAGAGTCCTTCAAGACTTTTTTTTGGACATGTACAAGTATTCAATTTCAATAACACTTAATTACAGTATAAATATTGCAAAAATACTACTTAAGGATATTAATGAAGTACAATTACTCGAGTATTGGCTAGCAGCCAGTTCTCTTTGTCTTGGCAAGCGTTCTAGCTGCGTTTTTAAAAAATATATATATTATAATGTTTTCTTTCTTTTTTTTTTTTATTGGGAGCAGTAAGCATTACCGTTGCAGTAGTCCAACCTGCTGCAGAATAAAATACAAAACCGGATTGTCAAGATAGAATGCTAAAACCGTTAATGAAATTTGAATGAACAGAGAAAGTCGAAAGACAGAAAATGCAGTTAGAAAGTAACAGAAATGCATTAAAATGTTTGCTTAGCATCTGGCAAATAAATAGTACATGCTTCATCTGTTACCAGATTTCTGTTTTCCACAGGAAAGCGGAAAAGCAAAGCAGACAAGATTGCAGCCCTCATACTTCATACACAGAGCCAGATGTACTAAGCGATTTAATATGGCCACAAAATGTACTCATCAACTATTAACGTTCAATTTAACGCATGCATTTGGATTTAAAAGCCATGGTTAATTCATAAAAATGATCAACCAGAGAGCAGATAAAACCTCAAGATTCGCTTGATCTCCTACTTTTATAGGGTGCAACTACTTTTGGATCTCTAGTGCTTTAACATATAGATATAATTAAGTATGCAAAACACTTATCAACTGACAACAAAATAATGAACCTGTAAGGCAGTCCAATTTTGTGGGAAAACTGCACACCTGGCAACACTCCAAGCAATGCCATGTGCATTACGTTAATTTACATCTTAGAGAAAATTATGCTTCCCAAATGCCAGTGGAAAATATACAGTGTATCAGCCACATTTCCAGTTTTTTTTTTTAGCTGATTTCCCACGTGGTGTCTTGCTTTTATACACACTTAACCTGTGCGTTTAGATTCGTAAGCCAGTTTGTACATAACACGAAGTCAACGATTTCGAAAAAATGATCATTGATGGAAAGATAAACGCTAAGAAATGTAAACAGATTGTAACTCATCATATTGTTTGTTATAAAATGTAGGTTGTGGTGTATTTCCTCATTACCAGCCAATCAGAAGCACGATCTGACATAAACAGTAAATACTACATTCACAATTGAGACAAAGTGTGACATTTAGTTCAAGCAAGTCTCTTGAGTTTAGTGAAAATTACGTTAACGTTTACACAGGCAAAGTTACTCGTATTCAGAGTCAGGTTACGCAGCTGCTTAAGTCGAGTTTCTTGGGTGCGCAGATCTTTCGTGCGTATTTCGTGCAGGAATTTCTTGAATAAAAGTGTACAAGATGGTGTTTTTCAAAAGCGTCTAGACCACCACGTTTAAACATAAGCACTTGCCTTTAAACCTGAAAAAAAACAATAACAAGAACACATTTATAGTTGATAAACATTAACTTTTTCCTCAGAAGTTGGTGCACTTTGGACGTAAACACATAAAGTTTTGGTGGTAGGTAAGTTTCAAGGCTAAGTTAATCCAATGCTACTCTGTGCAGGCGTTAATTTTTAGTATTAGCATTATTAAACTCAAACGTAGTGTATATTTATGTTCAAACAAGTCTACAATAGAGCTCACATTCTTCTGATGAAACCGGCTGCAGAAATTCATGGTAAACACCTACAGCATGTGTTTATTCCCGCACCTTTTCACTAGAAGTGTAGTGGTTTTGAATTACGGTGACGGCTTGATGATTAGTAATTGCTATCTTTCTCAATAATAAAACATATCTTGACTAAAAACGTCATTGTTTTCATTACCGTTTTTCTTTTTGGGAACAGACAGTTTGTTTGCTTTGGATGAGGACTAGTAACCGTATCTTACGAGAACTTTCTCAGGGGACTTTCTTTTTGAACAAACAACAATAATAGCAGGAATGTTATATTGTACTATATGTATTACTCTATAGACTCAACCTTTTACATTATTAGAAACACCTGTACACCTGCTCGTTCATACAATTATCCAATCCCATCAGCCTCATGGTTCGATGTATTGTTCATTCGGAGATGCTTTTCTGCTCACCATGGTTGTAAAGAGTGTTTATTTGAGTTATGGTAGGCTTTCCGTCAGGAAGGCATTTCAACCTACAGATCTGTCACTCACTATAAGTGTTTTTGTTTGTTTTTCATAAATATTTGTTTAAATATATAAAACTCTAGTGTGCAGCATAGTTATTGGTACCTTGAACCACAAGTAAAGAAGTACAGCTCTAATAGCACAAATGAGATTTCCCTTAACAAAACAAAAAAAAACAACAAAAAAAAACACATGAAATTCACATACTTGACAACAAATGTTAATAATACAAATGTTTTTTTTTTATGTTTCACACATTTTATTAAGCGATGGAGGCATTATGTTTTTGGGTTGCCCGTCTGTCCAGGATTCTTGTTATCATGATATCTCAAGAATGAGTAGTTGAATGTTTGTAAGATATATGTAGAATTATCATTGTAAGCAGCAGATGAACTGACAAGGTGTTGGAATTAATCCAAACAGGGTCACGGTCACAGCAAAGTCAACTGTATAAGAGTATTTCTTCAATAACTTCGTTCATTTTTTTCACATGGAGTACCTGCATTTTCATTTATTTCCATCCTTGATTTCTTTTTTTTCCCCCACGTATTTATTCACATGATTTCATGAGTACCTGAGTTCCCACTTTTCAGGGCATAACGTTTTTCACACATGATCACATTATTCACAAAAAGGCACATCACTCATATGTGCAGAAAACAAATTGGGCCATTGTTATTTGCAAACAGTAAAGTGTATGCATGCCAAATATCTGTCAAAAAAGACAGGTGCCCTTTATATCCACACCTGTACAAGAATGTCAAGTGGCTGAGTCAGATGAAAAGGCCCTCGGGTCACGATTCGCTTGAATGCCTGGATGGATTCGGTTACCATAACGACCAGGATGAAACAAATACATATGTAGGTGTGTGTGACTTAGGAAGCGAGTATTGCAGAGTTTCAGAGAAGTTTTCTGAAGATAAGGCGTGCAATTTGGAGGCGTAATGATGACATCTTTGAGGTGTGTGTGGTTGAACACTCCGGTTATAAATAAATCTCTATAATAGCTCTTTATTCAGGTGAATTTTCATTTATCGTTATATGAATGCCATTTCTTTCGTAATCCCTTAAGCTATGCAAATGAGACTGATGTCCTCACCGATAGAGAGGCCATGCAAAAACAACGGTTTGCTTTTATTCAAATAAGCTTATTCAGAGCTTTGGTACTTGTAAAGCAAGGAGACCATTTTGTCAATCTCTATCTATCTATCTATCTATCTATCTATCTATCTATCTATCTATCTATCTATCTATCTATCTATCTATCTATCTATCTCTCTGTCTATCTGCAGTTGCAATCAAAATTATTCAACCCCCATTGCAAATCAGTTTTATTGTCAAAAGTTACAGACTTTCAGCTGTTTGCAATGAACAAATCAAACAAAAGCAACTGAAATTGCTCAACACAATGAATGCTTCAAGTACTTAGTAGTACTTAGTACTTAGTAGAGCACCCTTTTGCTGTTATGACCTGCTGCAAACGAGATACATGGCCAGACACCAGCTTCTGGCAGCGTTCCTGAGGAATCTTAGCTCGTTCCTCATGAGCAATGGCCTCCAGTTCAGTAATATTTTTGTGTTTGCGTACTGCAAACGCCTTCTTCAAATTCAGAGATTTTCTATGGGGTTCATGTCAGGTGACTGTGATGGCCCTGTAGAATCATCCAGGACTTCTTCTGTGAGCAAGGAAGGTGGAATTTGAGGTATGCTTGGGATCATGGTTCCGTTGGAATGTCCAATGATGCCCAAGCTTCAGCCTCCTCACAGAGGATGCAAAGCAGCCCCAGAGCATCACCGAGCCACTACCATGCTTGACTATGGACAGAGTGTTCTTTTCAGCGTATGTCTTTCTCCAGACATACCACTGATCCATCGTGATGAAAAGTTCCAGTTTTGTTTCATCGCTCCACAGAATAGAATCCCAAAACTTCTGTGGTTTATTTATGATTTTGAGCATATTGGAGCCGACTTTTCTTGTGCTTTTTGTTTCCTGTTCCTTGTTTATGAAGGGCGATGATCGCCTCTCTTAACTTTTTGGACCATTCTATTGACCTAGCCATATTTCTAGCATACAGTCAAGCATGACACTCAACAAACCCCTAGCCAGTTCAGGCATTTCATGTATTTTCTGCCCCTAGCCAGTTCAGGTATCTCATGTGTTCCAGCTCAAGCACACCTGGTGCAACTAATGAAGCCCTTGGTTATTTGCATCAGATGTGCTTGAGACAACTCCTGTTTTGCATATTTGTGCTGTTGTGAGGGATTCTATTCAGGGGGTTGAATAATTTTGAGACAGTATACAGTGTTCTATATCCACTGTATACTGTATGAGCAAAAAAGACTGAAAATTTGTCTTTACTGTTTAACCTTTTGATATTTTGTTCAAAAAATTCACAAAAATACTCTCAGGGATATCAAACAATTGTAAACACAACACAGGTTTATATAAAAAAATAATCTTTGTTGAATATGTGTGCAACATTTATTGGCAATTATTGGCATATTTTCATATGAGAAAAATATATTTGCAGTATATTCCCATTGATATTTTATATTTTTTAAGTACACCTGTGTGACTAGGAACAGGAAATTGTTCAACCATGATTTCCTGTTTCACAGGAGTATAAATATGAGATAACACACAGGCCAAATTCCCTTAGTCATTCATAACAATGGGTAAGACCAAGCTGTGATGTGTGGCAAAAGGTTGTTGAGCTTCACAACATGGGAAGTGGCTATTTTAAAAAAAAAATACCAATAGATTGTGTATTTGGCCTCAAATGAACATAAATAAATAAATAAATAAATAAATAAATACATAAATAAATAAATAAATAAATATTAATATTAATATTAATATTAATATTAATATTAATATTAATATTAATAGTGAATTCATTGGGAATTGGCAGTGTAGGAATAAATTTAAGTCCAATATTTGCTTTATTTTTAATTATGTATTTTAGAATACATTAGAATACATTTCATTTTAATGTTTGTTAGATTCAAATTAAAACAGTTTTAAAAAATAAAATGGGGTAAATTCATCATTCAATGAATCAATAATTCAGTGTTTGAAGATATTTAAAACTGTTCTGTTTTTATTAATATTCTGTATGTAAGAAAAGATGCCAATAACAACTCAGCCTCTAACCCTATCTCTAACATTTGTATCTTAAATTCTACACATTTTTATTTTACTAATGGATACTAATAAAGGACATTGTGTATTTAAAAATCAATTTTTGCAATTACGTACAGTATATTGCTATAAAATGCGAATTGCCCCAGGTCTATGGGACGTCCATTGCTAAATATCGACCAGGAAAGAAAAGGGATAATTGTTCTGATATTTCACTCACTATTTAACCACCTTCTATTTTTACCAAGTCGAAACAAGCTCGAAACAAGCTCAGTCTCAACCTGCTTTTATAGAAAACAGACCTCGCTGTTCACTGACCCAAATAATGATATCATACAGCGGTGAATGTTCTCGTTTGACAGGTACAAGCCCAGCGATTATGTCATGCGAAGGCTGGCTCACAGCAGGTAGGTTTTAGTTTCCTGACGTCGTGTACCTGCGGGAGTTTAGGTTATCTGAAGCCCACGCACTCCACACTGCCCAGACACGTCCATGTTCTCCATGAGAGACTTTCCATTAGATACTTCTGGCCTGGCATTTCACGTTCACATGACTAAACACTGTGTCATTTTTGGAAAGAGGCTATTCACTCATACGCACACACTTCACATGCTCACATGGTCGACTACACAACATTTCTTAAATCCATTGTATTCTTTATGAAAGTGAAATCTTCATAAAGCCTTAGAAATAAAGTTATCACTCAAAAAGGGGTGGAGTCATCTCCGTACCATGCGACCAGTGTTTTCACATCTGTATTTTATCTAATAAGTGACGATCAATTGATCAGTTCCAATTAAAACCTGATTTTATACCACAGCGCTGTTGAATTCTCAAATCTGATTGGTCGTCCTAACCGTTTCTATAGCAACAGCTCATTCACAGAGACTTGTACGGCGGACGCACCATGCAAATAGGTGAAAATTCTGATATTGTGAAGTTTTCAGTAAGGAGATGTTTGTTTAAAGTTTATGGAAGGGGTCTCAAGTGTCAGCGCTTTGTAACAGTCAGAGGTTAAGTTGTAGAGAAAGACAAAAAGGACAGATGGGTGAGTGAATGACTGTTTATAGATGCAACCGTTTATAGAAGTAACTATAAAGGGATAAAAATAAAAAAAAAGTATCCTACTCATGCTCCTGAGTGTGTGTAAATTTACACATAAGAAGACTCACTAATGTAAACCTCGACTTGTTCACCTTCAAATCATATACAATATAATCTGTATGGATTTCTGCACTTTTACAGTATGTCTGGAATATGTCAACTGTTGAGGTCAAACTGCTTATTTTTATTACGTTTACATCATTTAGCAGACGCCTTTATCTAAAATGACTCATAGAAAAGCTTTGGAGTCTCTATCAAAAACACATCCTCATGCTAGGTGACTAGGACACGGACTAAGAGTACCATCGAGAACATTTTGTGAAATGCCGTTTTATATTATTGGTATTCATTAAAGAATATCAAAAATAAAAAGTGAGCCAACACAAACCCATAAATTTAGACAAATATAATTTATAATTCAGTAATGACAAAGGAAGTGGTGGCATGTAAGCAGAGGACAGGTAAACAAACATCTTAGCTGATGAAAGTTTTAGCGCTTGCTTATTATTCTTAATATTATATATGATTTGGTTTACACAAACATTTACACATACCATTGTCATTGAAAAACACATTAACTCCAGGAACACACTAAATGCTTGTAAAATCTACTTCACAAGTGCCTCAGAGTCAATACTGAAACATGTTCACAAGCAAACACTAACACACGCTAAAACCCGAACTAGTTTGAGAAGTGTGTTTAGTTGACTCGGCGTATATTGGCCCAATTGGATTACTTTAAAAGTAATTAGAGAGGTGAGAAATGTAAAAGGTCCCAAATTGTACAATTTACCAAACTTCAGACAAATAGAATTTCACAAAATGAAATGTGGAAATGTGGCTGTATCCTGTACAACAACGCAACAATCCCAGACAGCATGGTCTCACACACCACAGCTGTAAGGTTTCAAAGGCTGAGGTCAGGAGCGGGACAATCAATCAATCAAATAATTAAGAAATTAATTCATTGACAATGAAAAGGCTATATTGGTGTATGTAGACAGCAGAAATTTTAAACAAAAATAAAATAAACCGCATTATGAAATGTTAAAAAAAAAAAAACACTTTTTTTTTTTCGTTTTTAATTTTATGAATTATTTACAAAAAAAAATCAATCGATCAATAAATGAATACAATGTAATTCTGCACAACTTTATGTCCCATAGGGCAATTGTGTCAAAATTATTTTAAAATCAGACACTACATATAAGTACACACTACACAACACACTAAAATTGGAGTAATAATACCTGGAAGATGAATTTTTTTTTATTTTTATTTTTTATATTATAATCATTTACTAAAATCGCTTAATTTAATTAAGAAATATTATGAAACTATTCTGTATATAAAAACACAAAATGCACAGTTCCTTAAACTTAAAAACACACTTAAACCTTACCAAAAAAAATTAAGTATAATAATAAATAATAAGAAGAATTGTTTTTAAGACTTTTTTATATTTTAATTGATTTCCATTATATTAAAATAATTCATTAAATCAACAAGTTACTGGGAAAAAAGGAACTTTTAATTAAGGAGGGAATTATTTTGTGTATTAAAAAAACAAACAAACAAACAAACAAAACAAAAAAAACACAAAAACACGTCAGGGGCGGGTTTAGTGATTTGGGGGCCCTGGGCAAAAAATATAGGAATGGGGCCCTCATTTCACTGTTTTAACATCGATATTTAAATTCTCAGCATATGTTATTTAGCATTAAAAGCAATAATCAGGGGCGGACTGGGACCGAACCCGGCCCACAACACGCCACACACCGGCTCGTTGATGGTTAGACCAATTTTTAACACCACTTACTGGCATAAAATATAACAGAATAGAGAAACATAAATGCTATTTAAACATATTTATTTGAAGTAGCACTGAACAGATATCAAGTTATATTTGTAAAATAGACAAACAGAGACAGAAGAACAGTGTGATAAAGAATATAAAACACTCTAGACAGCATGTTAGCTAGTCAGGGGGCATCATCTGAGTGTGGTGTAGGAGAGCTGCAGGACTCAGCTGTACATCTCCTGAATCAGGACTGAAACTTTATTTTTTAACACTAACATGTGTTAAAGTGTGCCAAATCTGAAT